>JAXIVJ010002068.1:0-50000 GCA_036785665.1 Chirona hameri
GCCTGTGACTGGCTGGCGCCGCAGTGCCTGTGACTGTGGCTGGCGCCGCAGTAGGCCTGTGGCTGTGGCTGGCGCCGCAGTAGGACTGTGACTGTGGCTGGCGCCGCAGTGCCTGTGACTGGCTGGCGCCGCAGTGCCTGTGACTGTGGCTGGCGCCGCAGTAGGCCTGTGGATGTTGGCTGGCGCCGCAGTAGGCCTGTGGCTGTGGCTGGCGCCGCAGTAGGTCTGTGGCTGTGGCTGGCGCCGCAGTAGGACTGTGACTGTGGCTGGCGCCGCAGTAGGCCTGTGACTGTGGCTGGCGCCGCAGTAGGCCTGTGACTGTGGCTGGCGCCGCAGTAGGACTGTGACTGTGGCTGGCGCCGCAGTAGGACTGAGGCTGTGGCTGGCGCCGCAGTAGGACTGTGGATGTGGCTGGCGCCGCAGTAGGACTGAGGCTGTGGCTGGCGCCGCAGTAGGACTGAGGCTGTGGCTGGCGCCGCAGTAGGACTGTGGCTGTGGCTGGCGCCGCAGTAGGACTGTGGCTGTGGCTGGCGCCGCAGTAGGACTGTGACTGTGGCTGGGCTGCGCCGCAGTAGGACTGAGGTTGTGGCTGGCGCCGCAGTAGGACTGAGGCTGTGGCTGGCGCCGCAGTAGGACTGAGGCTGTGGCTGGCGCCGCAGTAGGACTGAGGCTGTGGCTGGCGCCGCAGTAGGACTGAGGCTGTGGCTGGCGCCGCAGTAGGACTGAGGCTGTGGCTGGCGCCGCAGTAGGACTGAGGCTCGTGGCTGACGCCGCAGTAGGACTGAGGCTGTGGCTGGCGCCGCAGTAGGACTGAGGCTGTGGCTGGCGCCGCAGTAGGACTGAGGCTGTGGCTGGCGCCGCAGTAGGACTGAGGCTGTGGCTGGCGCCGCAGTAGGACTGAGGCTGTGGCTGGCGCCGCAGTAGGACTGAGGCTGTGGCTGGCGCCGCAGTAGGACTGAGGCTGTGGCTGGCGCCGCAGTAGGACTGAGGCTGTGGCTGGCGCCAGCAGTAGGACTGAGGCTGTGGCTGGCGCCGCAGTAGGACTGAGGCTGTGGCTGGCGCCGCAGTAGGACTGTGGCTGTGGCTGGCGCCGCAGTAGGACTGTGACTGTGGCTGGCGCCGCAGTAGGACTGTGACTGTGGCTGGCGCCGCAGTAGGACTGTGACTGTGGCTGGCGCCGCAGTAGGACTGTGACTGTGGCTGGCGCCGCAGTAGGACTGAGGCTGTGGCTGGCGCCGCAGTAGGACTGTGGCTGTGGCTGGCGCCGCAGTAGGACTGTGACTGTGGCTGGCGCCGCAGTAGGACTGAGGCTGTGGCTGGCGCCGCAGTAGGACTGTGACTGTGGCTGGCGCCGGAGTAGGACTGATGCTGTGGCTGGCGCCGCAGTAGGACTGTGACTGTGGCTGGCGCCGGAGTAGGACTGAGGCTGTGGTTGGCGCCGGAGTAGGACTGAGGCTGTGGCTGGCGCCGCAGTAGGACTGTGACTGTGGCTAGCGCCGGAGTAGGACTGAGGCTGTGGCTGGCGCCGCAGTGCCTGTGACTGTGGCTGGCGCCGCAGTAGGACTGAGGCTGTGACCATAAGTCCGTCGGTAGCAGGCCTGGCACCATAGTCGGCGCTGTGACTCGGCGGACCCTGTGACTGGGCCTTAGTCACGAGGAGATCACAACTGACGTCATAGTCGACCCTCATGACGGGACTGGCGCCGCAGTCGGCCCCTGTGACGGGACTGGCGCCATAGTCGACCTCTGTGACGGGACTGGCGCCGCAGTCGACCCCTGTGACGGGACTGGCGCCGCAGTCGGCCCCTGTGACGGGACTGGCGCCGCAGTCGACCCCAGTTACGGGACTGGCGCCGCAGTCGTCGACCCCTGTGCCGGGACTGGCGCCGCAGTCGACCTCTGTGACGGGGCTGGCGCCGCAGTCGACCTCTGTGACGGGACTGGTGCCGCAGTCGACCCCTGTGACGGGACTGGCGCAGCAGTCGACCCCTGTGACGGGACTGGCGCCGCAGTCGGCCCCTGTGACGGGTCCGTGCTGGGCACCCAGTCGGCCCTCACCGCGCCGCCAATCTCTCACGGCGGGTAATCGGCGTCTTCCCCACCGCTCGTGAAAGCGCTCCGTTTACGATCGTCGTCACCATATCCGTCCACTTACTGAAATGAGTACATTTCACCTGGCCGCCTTCACTGCAGGACGGAATGTACTATAGCCTGGCGGTGTGCTCCGCCGTGCCGACGCCGCCGCCGCCGCCGCTTCCTTAAGTGATTGTTTCGCTTAGTGGTCTTCTAAGTGAGGTGTTTGTTGCATATATTTTATGAACGTCTGGTTGTTAACCAGATCGTGAGTAAACACTAAGTCCAGCGATTAATTATTATATTCGTATATTTTGCATATTTGTTGTTTATGAGTATTTGTTTGAACATACTTGGTATTCGGATGCTGTCGCTGTCGTTTTTAGCCACAGAACAGCTTTAATGTTGGCCTTTTTTAAGGATATTTTGCTCTGCAAGGAATGTTTGAGTTTTTACCTCGGTGTGCTTAATGCTGAGTAGTTAATAATAATAATTAACATTTTTTTGCGACGTACGTCCCATTTCCTTCTATCGTCGCCTCCCCCCCCCCCCCCCCGTTCCTCCCTGTCGGACCCACGTCGTGGTGCGGTGTTTCGCGCTGTTTTATTTTGCGGTGTTTTGTTTGCTTGACTTGCCTCAGTCTGTCTCATTTGCATAATAACAGTCCTAAGCGGCGTATCTCACCTACTTTTCCCGGCAATTAATCTCTACTCTCATTCTTTACTGTCTATTTTCAGTGGCGCTTAAACTATTGGCGCTAGCTGCATAAAATTACCGGAGAGAGACTGAAATTCATGCGAGCTGGTGAATTTTACGTCGGTATTTTCCGTGCGTCGGCTGAGCTCGTTTGTCACAGGCCACTGCCGAACTGAAACCAGACCAAATGCGACAAGTGCAGAGGAAGGGAGGGAGGGAGAAAGGAAGAGAGTGGAGGAGAAAATGAGAGAAAGAGAAAATGCGGGAAAAAACGGTTTAAATCAACACGAGCTGCACTTTGACGCTACCTAAACGGTAATTAATTTAGAGAGAGTAAAAAATTGTACGTAAAATGCCAGCAAATTGTTTGTACATGGACAACAGTTATTGTGCCAAAAAATAGCATAGATGCTTTTTGTGATGTGTCAATTGAAATCAACCCACATACAATAGCGGCAAAGACTCTCCCTGGTTTCGAGGCCGTGTTGACTATGTGCGGGTCTGCCTGGCTCAGACTCAGACTCTAGACTCGGGTCTGCTCGGATCAGAGCCTTTGACTCCGATCGCGTCGTCATGACTGTTGCTCGGCTGACCGGGAATGCCAGGAAATGTGTTGGTCGTTTGTCGCCGATGATGGGATTGAATTCGACTGGTCACTCATCACTCATCACTCATCACTCATCACTCATCACTCATCACTCATCACTCATCACTCATCACTCATCACGCATCACTCGTCACTCATCACTCATCACTCATCACTCATCACTCATCACTGACCACTCATCACTGCTCACTCATCACTCATCACTCGTCACTCATCACTCATCACTCATCACTGGTCACTGATCAATCGTCACTCATCACTGATCACTCATCACTGATCACCCATCACTCATCAATGAGCACTCGTCACTCATCATTGATCACTCATCACTGATCACTCATCACTCATCACTGATCACTCATCACTCATCACTCATCACTCATCACTCATCACTCATCACTCATCACTCATCACTCGTCACTGATCACTGATCACTCGTCACTCATCACTGATCACTCGTCACTCATCACTCATCACTCATCACTCATCACTCATCACTCATCACTCGTCACTGATCACTGATCACTCGTCACTATCACTCACCACTCATCACTCGTCACTCATCACTGATCACTCGTCACTCATCACTCATCACTCATCACTGATCAATCGTCACTCATCACTTATCACTCATCACTCATCACTCATCACTCATCACTCATCACTCATCACTCATCACTCGTCACTCGTCACTCATCACTGACTCATCACTCATCACTCATCACTGATCACTCGTCACTCGTCACTGATCACTGATCACTGATCACTCATCACTCATCACTGATCACTCGTCACTCATCACTGATCAATCACTCATCACTCATCACTCATCAATCGTCACTCATCACTCACCCCGGTGGTCATCACTCATCACTCATCACTGATCACTCGTCACTGATCACTCATCACTCATCACTCATCACTGGTCACTCGTCACTGATCACGCATCACTCATCACTGATCACTCGTCACTGATCAATGACCACTCATCACTCATCACTGAGCACTGGTCACTCGTCACTCGTCACTCGTCACTCGTCACTGATCACTCATCACTGATCGCGGCTGGCATCTGTCCTCGGTAACTGCCTGGCGGCAAATCACGGTGGCAAATCACGGTGGCTCCTTAGTGCTCCTGATGCTTTAAGTTTGCTGAAAAACGCTAAACGAAAGTCGATCTTGACGCGGTGCGGTTGTGGGAACCCTGGTGCGGGTTTGAACGGTGCACCACAGGGCGGTGGTTAGTGGCGGTGGGTTTCGGCCGCGCGGCTGGCTACTGTTCCGTGTTTGGCCGGTGGTCAGGCGGGCTGGCAGCGCCGTGTCGTGGTCCGCCGCCATTGCCCGTGTTGTCGGCCACGGCCGGCCCCATCACGGCGGTAATTACCGGGAGCAGGGCGGGCCGACATACAGCGACACACACACACACACACACACACACACACACACACACACACACACACACACACACACACACACACACACACACACACACACACACACACACACACACACACACACACACACACACACACACACACACACACACACACACACACACACACACACACACACACACACACACACACACACACACACACACACACACACACACACACACACACACACACACACACACCACACACACACCCACACCCACACCCACACCCACACCCACACCCACACCCACACCCACACCCACACCCACACCCACACCCACACCCACACACACACACACACACACACACACACACACACACACACACACACACACACACACACACACAGACACACACACAGACACACACACAGACACACACACACACACACACACACACACACACACACACACACACACACACACACACACACACACACACACACACACACACACACCCACACCCACACCCACACCCACACACACACACACACACACACACACACACACACACACACACACACACACACACACACACACACACACACACACACACACACACACACACACACACACACACACACACACACACACACACACACACACACACACCCACACCCACACACACACACACACACACACACACACACACACACACACACACACACACACACACACACACACACACACACACACCCACACACACACACAGACACACAGACACACAGACACACAGACACACAGACACACAGACACACAGACACACAGACACACAGACACACAGACACACAGACACACAGACACACAGACACACAGACACACAGACACACAGACACACAGACACACACACACACACACACACACACACACACACACACACACATACACACACAGACGCCGAGCGGCGTAAACTGCCGCCCCTGTGTGTCGGCCCGGCCCCCGGCGGACCCCGGCGGACCCCCGGCGGACCCCGGCGGGCCCCCGGCAGACCCCCGGCGGACCCCGCGCCCCACATCGACCGACACCGGCGGCAGTCCGGCCGTCCCGCGTCGCCCGAGACGGCGGCCCGCGGCGGCCGGCGTGAATACCCTAATGTTACGCCGGGGCAATCAATGCCCCTTCACTGGCACATATCCGCGGATTTGGCTGTTTGCGCCCAGCATTACGGTGTGCTCCAGTCGAGCTGATTGCGCGGCGGGCCGGACGACGGCGCCACAATGGCCGCTCGAGCGGCGGCATTGTTTTCGCCGCAGTGGCATGACAACGGCCGGCGGGCCCCTGGCACCAACCCGTCAGGCAAACTAATGACGACCCGCTGTCTGGCGCGCCGCGGCCGAGGTCAGCCGAGGTCAGCCGCGGATCAGCGGCGAGCGGAGGGCGCCCGGACGATCCGGGCCTCTTAATTAGACGGCCCGAGTCGGTGACGCTGTCGAGTGGCGCAGCTCCTGTCACCCCTGTCACCCCGGCCCTGTCACCCCTGTCACCCCGGCCCTGTCACCCCTGTCACCCCGGCCCCGTCACCCCGGCCCCGTCACCCCGGCCCTGTCATCCCGGCACTGTCACCCTGGCACTGTCACCCCGGCACTGTCACCCCGGCCACGTCACCCCGGCCCCGTCACCCCGGCCCCGTCACCCCGGCACTGTCATCCCGGCCCTGTCACCCCTGTCACCCCGGCCCTGTCACCCCGGCCCCGTCACCCCGGCCCCGTCACCCCGGCACTGTCACCCCGGCCCCGTCACCCCGGCACTGTCATCCCGGCCCTGTCACCCCTGTCACCCCGGCCCTGTCACCCCGGCCCCGTCACCCCGGCTTTGTCACCCCGGCACTGTCACCCCGGCCCTGTTACCCCGGCCCTGTCATCCCGGCCCTGTCATCCCGGCCCTGTCACCCCGGCCCTGTCACCCCGGCACTGTCACCCCTGTCACCCCGGCCCTGTCACCCGGCCCCGTCACCCCGGCCCCGTCACCCCGGCCCCGTCACCCCGGCCCTGTCATCCCGGCCCTGTCACCCCGGCACTGTCACCCCGGCACTGTCACCCCGGCCCTGTCACCCCGGCACTGTCACCCCGGCCCTGTCATCCCGGCCCTGTCATCCCGGCCCTGTCGCGGCAGACGTCAGGAGCGGGCGGTGAGGTTCATTGGCACGGCACGCCTGAGCTTGTGCCGATCAGACGGGCGAGGGTGTCCCCACCCTCGCCCGTCTGATCGGCAGGGTCAGATGGGATTAGTGATGTCATTTCCCAAAAATGTCCTGGCCGATTCCAAATCGATACCGAATGGGAGGCATTTCGGTTGACCGAATACCGACCGATTTGGGTTGAAACCAAAAATGCCCAAAATTTGACCGATTTTCAAATGTTACACTTATTTAACACAACGGCAAAAATAGCTTTGTTTAACATCATAAAACACACATGTACAGTTTTCAAAAAGACAGTAGGTATAATTGTGAAAAAAGAAACCAAATAAATTTACAAAGCAAACTAGTGGATGCTGCAAGCAAGACCGAAAGCACATTGAAAACAGAATGGAAAAATGTGGCCTCAATCATTTCATATTATTTTGCAGCATAATACATATTACATAAATACATACATAGGAAAACATCAATTTTATTTGGCCAAAGTTGGAGGGGCATACTGGTTACTGGTTTGTGCTTGCTACTTAAGATGGTATACAATACTTATTTTTAAGTATCTCACTTCCTCTTGTGAGCAATATCTTCAATCTTGATATCACAATGATATGTTCTATTTAGTATTTACATTAATTTATTGAATTTGGAACAAATTTGCTGGATATAATGTGTAAAAGTGTGACAAAAATGTGAATTGTTTAATGACCGAAAAGTCGAAAAGAAAAGCTGACCGAAAAATGTCCAAAAATGTATAAGCGTGACCGGCCGATTACCAAATCGGTAACAACATGTTTTCGGTTACAAAATTTCCGTAACCGATTGACACCACTAGTGGGGATGTTCCTATGGGAGGTTCAGTCGGCACCTTGCGCCCTGCCGACACCATTGTCGATCAGTTTCCTCTACAGAAAGAACTGTTTGCAGTATATCACTTTTCATAAGTGATGTTCTCACCCACTGTGATTGTGTGCGATGTGGAGATTTATTGGATGAGTTGTGTGTGCGTTGTGTTAATTGTTATTTTGTTGTTGAAGTGCTGACTGCCTGGGTGACATTAATCACATCAGTTTCGGCGCCCTTAAACCACAAAATACTACCGAACTGCTGACTCACTTGTCACCATTCGAATGGTTTGAAGGATAGTTGGGTGTTGCGGGACCACCACATTACACCTCCCACCCCACCCCGTCCTGCCCTCCTCTTCCCTGCTCCACCCGCTCTACTCTGTCCGAACACAGCTCCGCCCCGCCCCACATTGCCCCACTTCGCTCTACCCGGTCCAGGCCCAGCTCCACCCCGCCCTACCCTGTTCTATCCTGTCCGGACCTAGCCATCCCCTGCTCTACCATGTACCATCCTGTCCGGGCCCAGCCCTCCCCACCCCGCCCCATTCCACCCTGTCCGGGCCCAGCCCTCCCCACCCCGCCCCATTCTACCCTGTCCGGGCCCAGCCCTCCCCACTCCGCCCCATTCCACCCTGTCCTGGCCCAGCCCTCCCCACCCCGCCCCTTCCCATCCTGTCCGGGCGCCGCTCCTGTTTTTCCTCAGCCGTCGCCGCGCCGCCTCGGCCGAGTTGTTTATGTAATTGGTGCATTAGTGCAATCAAATTTAGATCCAGCTGCGATAGGAGCCTTAACTGAATACGAACGACGCAGTTTCTGTCGGACTGGCCGACTGCCCCTCGCGCCGCCCGCCACACTGCATCTTGAGAGTGCATTGTTCAACTTTGTCGGCCGAGTGAGCCGGCGCGGCTCGGCGGCAATGGCGTCGGCAGAGTGAGCCGGCGCGGCGGCGGCGGCAGTGGCGTCGGAGGGCAGAATTTCCTGCCTGCCCTCGGACTGAGACCGTCGTCGGCGAGCGGCGGGGACTTTCTGTAACGGCGCTGTTCAGCAGCGACCATCAGCCCTCCATCGCACTCGCAGACGGGCGTCGGTCGTTACCGGCGCCTGCAGTGGCCTGAACGGTGGCCGATCAGGCCTCTGTCGGCCCGTCGGGCCGGCCGCCGCGGCCAATATGCAGTCAAGCGGGGCTGACTACAGCCGGCAGAGGCCCGCCAATGCTCCGCCGCGCCGCCCACCACCAATGGCCGGTCGGCTGATCTGTGCTGATTTAGCCGGCGGTCATTTATTGGACCAAACCGGCGCGCTAACTGGCGGCGCGCCGCTCTGCGCCAGTTGATTGGGCGCCCTGTGATGACCCGGCGCCTGATGAGCATCCATGAGGCCGGTATTGGCTGTCCGCCGACCGCCCCCGTCGGGCAGCTCTGATGTTCGGCCTGACACGCACTGACCCGCCGCAGTCTGACACGCTCGCCTCCCACTCCAGCCTCCTAATATACCCTCATCTGACCTGGTCATGGCTGTGTTTCTGGAGAGACTGTCGGGTGGGGCTCCCAGCCCAGCCCTGCCCAGCCCTGCCCAGCCCTGCCCAGCCCTGCCCAGCCCTGCCCAGCCCTGCCCAGCCCTGCCCAGCCCTGCCCAGCCCTGCCCAGCCCTGCCCAGCCCTGCCCAGCCCTGCCCAGCCCTGCCCAGCCCTGCCCAGCCCTGCCCAGCCCTGCCCAGCCCTGCCCAGCCCTGCCCAGCCCTGCCCAGCCCAGCCCTGCCCAGCCCTGCCCAGCCCTGCCCAGCCCTGCCCAGCCCTGCCCAGCCCTGCCCAGCCCTGCCCAGCCCTGTCACCGCTGACTGGGTCTTGTGTCTGCCCTGCCCAGCCCTGTCACCGCTGAGACTGGGTCTTGTGTCTGTTCGCAGAGACTGTCGGGTGGGGCTCTCAGCCCAGCCCTGCCCAGCCCTGTCACCGCTGACTGGGTCTTGTGTCTGCCCTGCCCAGCCCTGTCACCGCTGAGATTGGGTCTTGTGTCTGTTCGCAGAGACTGTCGGGTGGGGCTCTCAGCCCAGCCCTGCCCAGCCCTGTCACCGCTGACTGGGTCTTGTGTCTGCCCTGCCCAGCCCTGTCACCGCTGAGACTGGGTCTTGTGTCTGCCCTGCCCAGCCCTGTCACCGCTGACTGGGTCTTGTGTCTGCCCTGCCCAGCCCTGTCACCGCTGACTGGGTCTTGTGTCTGCCCTGCCCAGCCCTGTCACCGCTGACTGGGTATTGTGTCTGTTCGCAGAGACTGTCGGGTGGTTCGCGACCCACAGACGCAGAAGTCCAAAGGCTACGGGTTCGTCTCCTTCGTCAAAAAGATGGTGAGTTCGACTGTGCCGCTGGTGCCGGCGCCGGTGGTGTTGATGCCGGCGCTGGTGGTGTTCGTGCCGGCGCTGGTGGTGTTGATGCCGGCGCTGGTGGTGTTCGTGCCGGCGCTGGTGGTGTTGATGCCGGCGCTGGTGGTGTTAGTGCCGGCGCCGGTGGTGTTGATGCCGGCGCTGGTGGTGTTCGTGCCGGCGCTGGTGGTGTTCGTGCGGACGCCGGTGGTGTTGATGCCGGCGCTGGTGGTGTTAGTGCCGGCGCTGGTGGTGTTGATGCCGGCGCTGGTGGTGTTGATGCCGGCGCTGGTGGTGTTGGTGCCGGCGCTGGTGGTGTTGATGCCGGCGCTGGTGGTGTTGGTGCCGGCGCTGGTAGTGTTAATGCCGGCGCTGGTGGTGTTGGTGCCGGCGCTGGTAGTGTTGATGCCGGCGCTGGTGGTGTTGATGCCGGCGCTGGTGGTGTTGGTGCCGGCGCTGGTGGTGTTGATGCCGGCGCTGGTAGTGTTGATGTTGGTACCGGTGGTGTTGGCGCTGGTGCCGGTGGTGTCGCCGCTGGTGCCGGTGGTGTCGCCGCTGGTGCTGGCGCTGGTAGTGTTGATGTTGGTATCGGTGGTGTCGCCGCTGATACCGGCGCTGGTAGTGTTGATGTTGGTACCCGTGGTATCACCGCTGGTGCCGGCGCTGGTAGTGTTGATGTTGGTTGGTGCCAGTGGTGCAGTTGACTGGTGCCGGTGGTGAGAGTGCTCTGACTGGAGGAGCTGCTGCTGACTCTCACCTTCTGCGTTCTACCCACCTTCTACCCTCACCCCGACTCACGGCTCACCACACTCACATCACCAACCTCCGGCTCACCACACTCACATCACCAACCCACCCGACTCACGGCTCACCACACTCACATCACCAACCCACCCCGACTCACGGCTCATCACACTCACATCACCAACCCACCCCGACTCACGGCTCACCACACTCACATCACCAACCCACCCCGACTCACGGCTCACTCACCAACCTCACATCACCAACCCATCCCGACTCACGGCTCACCACACTCACGGCTCACCACACTCACATCACCGACTCACGGCTCACCACACTCACATCACCAACCCACCCCGACTCACGGCTCACCACACTCACATCACCAACCCACCCCGACTCACGGCTCACCACACTCACATCACCAACCCACCCGACTCACGGCTCATCACACTCACATCACCAACCCACCCCGACTCACGGCTCACCACACTCACATCACCAACCCACCCCGACTCACGGCTCACCACACTCACATCACCAACCCACCCCGACTCACGGCTCATCACACTCACATCACCAACCCACCCCGACTCACGGCTCACCAAACTCACATCACCAACCCACCCCGACTAACGGCTCATCACACTCACATCACCAACCCACCCCGACTCACGGCTCACCACACTCACATCACCAACCCACCCCGACTCACGGCTCATCACACTCACATCACCAACCCACCCCGACTCACGGCTCACTCACCACCCTCACATCACCAACCCACCCCGACTCACGGCGCACCACACTCACATCACCAACCCACCCGACTCACGACTCACTCACCACCCTCACATCACCAACCCACCCCGACTCACGGCTCACCACACTCACATCACCAACCCACCCCGACTCACGGCTCACTCACCACCCTCACATCACCAACCCACCCCGACTCACGGCGCACCACACTCACATCACCAACCCACCCGACTCACGACCCACTCACCACCCTCACATCACCAACCCACCCCGACTCACGGCTCACCACACTCACATCACCAACCCACCCCGACTCACGGCTCACCGCACTCACATCACCAACCCACCCCGACTCACGGCTCATCACACTCACATCACCAACCCACCCCGACTCACGGCTCACCAAACTCACATCACCAACCCACCCCGACTCACGGCTCATCACACTCACATCACCAACCGACTCACGGCTCACCACCCTCACATCACCAACCCACCCCGAGATAAGATAATATATCAAATCAGAGCAGCTGTGTTTGTTTCTCTGCAGAATATTGTTGCACTGTCGTTCACATGTTTGTTTGCATACTCTATTCTGGGGAATGTTAAACTGGGTTGGCATTACAATTTGCATCCTCGTTGTGTGAGAACTTATCTTGAAGGAGAAACAATGAGTATGCTTGGAATAAGTATTTCATCTTCTGGATAGCCCAGAACATGCAACAGACCATTTTGGGACGCGCTATTCATCGTAATGTTTCGTCTCTCGTCAAAAGTGGAATCAGTCTTGCTGTGCTTGTAAGGGAAAAGTTTTAGTCCGAGCTCGAAACTGTTTGTAATTCATTTTGTCTGACTTGAGTCTTGTGCCTGCAATATCTACCAGCCATTTGCGAAGCCTGTTATGGGCTTCATTTGTTTCTTACGCCATGAGACCGCGATCAATAAAGCGCCTAGCAACGGTGAGCTTGTTTTCTATTTAATGGACAGCAGACATGGCGGTTGGCTCGGTATGTAGCTACTTGTTCGTTGTCACGATGCCACTCCATGCCGTTCGTATGATCTTGGTGACAAAAACAGCATGAGCAGCACGAATGAATATCATGATCAATATCATGATGGCAATATCAATATCATAATGGCCCAAATGTTGTCATACACTTGATGATCGTGTCAGTTGTCATTATCATTTGTTGATCCCCGTTGTCTTGGAGCCCCGTTGTCTTGAAGCCCCGTTCATCCGTTGGTGATAACACCATTGCTTTACGGTGTACCATTAAACTCAAATTGCCGTCAGTGTAATTACCACATGTGAAACCGTTGTAATGTTATCATGGGACCAGGCATGAAGACGCTATAAATCTTGGCAGAGACAGCTACTGTGACGTCAGATGAGAAGTGACGTCATCGGCGTACTATCCGTCTGTTGATCTGTCACCTGGTAACCCGCTACCATCGGCGCCCTATCCGTCTGTTGACTTGTCACCTGGTAACCCGCTACCATCGGCGTCCTATCCGTCTGTTGACCTGTCACCTGGTAACCGGCGCTACCCTGATCACGTGACCGGAGCGGTGTTATACCGAGTGGTTGGTATCATGTCAGGCTGCTCCGTAAGAGTCTGGATTATATTCCCGGAAATATTCATGGTCTGTTAGGTCAGAACGTGGTCGCGTAATCCCGTCCCCGTATACAAGTGTTGGCAATGACACTGGCTGCGTTCGCTTCCGTATAAAGGAAGTCCGATCCTTCGACCGGAAATTCTGCGATCTAGCACCCACGACGCCTTTACTTTTAACTGTGGTAATCAGCCCTGCAGCCCCGCGACTTTTAACACTGAGCCTGAAATCCAAGGGCTGCCTGCTATCTGTAACTCTTCTGACCTATGCCCCTTCATACGTGCACTGACGCGGGCCGATTTGGCCCACCCTTGTTGTTTTACTTGATTAGCTCCTTTGGTTGTCAACCGATTCTGGATGTAAAGGTGGAGGTGACTTGGCCAAAATGTAAAGGTGCAGTAAATGCCGAAACGAAAATGCGTTCAGACAGAAATTGGTATGCGCTATTGGCTGTAAAAGTCAACATCGACTCATGTCAACCGGCCGTAGCGCCGACCAGCGATGAGATATATCCCGTACCATTTGATATTGATAAAATCCCCACATTATCATCATATTGCACGCGATTTCCATTCAGGGTCAATTGAGTATTCCGCCGGCCGTCCTGTCTCTCTCACATCTGATCAAATCGAACACTTGTGACTTTCGTTTTTCACATACTACATATACTACTACGTTGTCTTTGAGCTCCGAGAGCGTCGCTGTCATAGTTTGTGACTAAATTGTGTGACTAAAACGTGTATGTTGCCGGCTGCCAGACTGGAGGAAAGGTTGGACATAATGTTTCGCCTTCTTTTTGAAGCTATTCAATTATAACTATTACAAGTACACTATAGTGTCATTGTGTACTGCAAATTCCATGGCTCTACATCTCTACTTTATACCGTTGATGAAATATGATCGTGGCCATGTAGCATGCCGGGCGACCGGCCGACGTACCGATCAGGTCCGGCCGGGCACCAATGGGACGGTATTTAATATTGGAATGTATTGACCTGGGGGCATGAGACGGGATTGTGACGGGATTGGGATTGAGACGGGATTGTGCAAGTTCTCCGCCGCACCGTCCTTCGGTGCGAGTTTGGTCGTTAAAACACTTAAAGGAGTCGTGATCGGAGTAGTTGGCGAAATCCACCTCCAGTGCGAGTGATTCTCAGAAGCCCAACTGGCCGTGTGTTAGCCTGTGACCATTAAACCCTGACCCTGTGACCTTGGATCGTGATATCCTGTTACACACACTTGGCCCTGCTCTGTGTGGCACTGCGGTGTAATTTTGTGGTGGCGCCGTGGGGGACCGATCGGAGCTCCGGCCTCCTAGTGATCGGTACAGGGGGACCGATCGGAGCTCCTCCTAGTGATCGGTACAGGGGGACCGATCGGAGCTCCTCCTAGTGATCGGTACAGGGGGACCGATCGGAGCTCCTCCTAGTGATCGGTACAGGGGGACCAATCGGAGCTCCTCCTAGTGATCGGTACAGGGAGACCGATCGGAGCTCCTCCTAGTGATCGGTACAGGGGGACCGATCGGAGCTCCTCCTAGTGATCGGTACAGGGGGACCGATCGGAGCTCCTCCTAGTGATCGGTACAGGGGGGCCAATCGGAGCTCCTCCTAGTGATCGGTACAGGGGGACCGATCGGAGTTCCTCCTAGTGATCGGTACAGGGGGACCGATCGGAGCTCCTCCTAGTGATCGGTACAGGGGGGCCGATCGGAGCTCCTCCTAGTGATCGGTACAGGGGGACCAATCGGAGCTCCTCCTAGTGATCGGTACAGGGGGACCGATCGGAGCTCCTCCTAGTGATCGGTACAGGGGGGCCAATCGGAGCTCCTCCTAGTGATCGGTACAGGGGGACCGATCGGAGTTCCTCCTAGTGATCGGTACAGGGGGACCGATTGGAGCTCCTCCTAGTGATCGGTACAGGGGGACCGATCGGAGCTCCTCCTAGTGATCGGTACAGGGGGAACAATCGGAGCTCCTCCTAGTGATCGGTACAGGGGGACCGATCGGAGATCCTCCTAGTGATCGGTACAGGGGGACCGATCGGAGCTCCTCCTGGTGATCGGTACAGAGGGACCGATCGGAGCTCCTCCTGGTGATCGGTACAGCATGGCGCGTGCGATGCCAAAGCAGCCCAGGTCGACCAATGGTTGACCTTCGCGCCGTCACTGGACGTCCGGAAATGACATCTCAGAAGGGAGCCTGCATGAACCGGAAGCCGACTGGAATACTCAACAGAGACCCGGCACCCGAGTGGTGACGGGGGCTCCCGGCAACCCTTACTCTCAGTTGGGACAAGTCTGGGTCACATAACTACCTTAAAAAGAAACGCTGAAGTACCTGGAACGTCGCAGTTTGTCTGAAGTCACCATGGAAGCACCGGACGTCGGCCAAAGTGGTGTTGAGCTCTGCCGTGACGTCCTGTTTGTCCTGTCCTGTCTTGTGCGGTGTCATCTAACTGTCACTGAGTGTCACTGTCCAGTATGCACGGTCCCCTGTTCATCTCGCTGTCGCTGTGAGTCATCGTACAGTGTTCCCTGTTCAGTGTTCAGCTGTGGGTCATCGTTCAGTGTTCCCTGTTCAGTGTTTATCTCGCTGTCGCTGTGGGTCATCGTGCAGTGTTCCCTGTTCAGTGTTCAGCTGTGGGTCATCGTGCAGTGTTCCCTGTTCAGTGTTTATCTCGCTGTCGCTGTGGGTCATCGTGCAGTGTTCCCTGTTCAGTGTTCAGCTGTGGGTCATCGTGCAGTGTTCCCTGTTCAGTGTTCAGCTGTGAGTCATCGTTCAGTGTTCCCTGTTCAGTGTTCAGCTGTGGGTCATCGTGCAGTGTTCCCTGTTCAGTGTTCAGCTGTGAGTCATCGTTCAGTGTTCCCTGTTCAGTGTTCAGCTGTGGGTCATCGTGCAGTGTTCCCTGTTCAGTGTTCAGCTGTGAGTCATCGTTCAGTGTTCCCTGTTCAGTGTTCAGCTGTGGGTCATCGTTCAGTGTTCCCTGTTCAGTGTTTATCTCGCTGTCGCTGTGGGTCATCGTGCAGTGTTCCCTGTTCAGTGTTCAGCTGTGGGTCATCGTGCAGTGTTCCCTGTTCAGTGTTCAGCTGTGAGTCATCGTTCAGTGTTCCCTGTTCAGTGTTCAGCTGTGGGTCATCGTGCAGTGTTCCCTGTTCAGTGTTCAGCTGTGAGTCATCGTTCAGTGTTCCCTGTTCAGTGTTCAGCTGTGGGTCATCGTTCAGTGTTGCCTGTTCAGTGTTCAGCTGTGAGTCATCGTTCAGTGTTGTCTGTTCAGTGTTCAGCTGTGGGTCATCGTGCAGTGTTCCCTGTTCAGTGTTCAGCTGTGAGTCATCGTTCAGTGTTCCCTGTTCAGTGTTCAGCTGTGGGTCATCGTTCAGTGTTGCCTGTTCAGTGTTCAGCTGTGAGTCATCGTTCAGTGTTGTCTGTTCAGTGTTCAGCTGTGGGTCATCGTGCAGTGTTCCCTGTTCAGTGTTCAGCTGTGGGTCATCGTTCAGTGTTCCCTGTGCAGTGTTCAGCTGTGGGTCATCGTTCAGTATTGCCTGTTCAGTGTTCAGCTGTGGGTCATCGTTCAGTATTGCCTGTTCAGTGTTCAGCTGTGGGTCATCGTTCAGTGTTGCCTGTTCAATGTTCATCTAGCTGTCGCTGTGGGTCATCGTGCAGTGTTCATCTAGCTGTCGCTGTGGGTCATCGTGCAGTGTTCCCTGTGCGGGCGGCGGCCAGTGGCGTGCAGCCCGGCCTGTGTCAATCCAGTAGCCGCCGGCAGCCGCGGCCCCCGTGTGGCAACACAAACTGCTGGCCGCCCGCGGTGTTCTTTTAATGACACGACCACTCGCTCACTCGTGGTCGTCTCCACAAGTGTGGAATTAGTACGCCCTTAACGTCAGTTACGGGGGCAATAGGGAAAATAGTGTAATTAAACGTCTCCTATATTCGGCGGGCCGCCGCCGCCGAGTGCGTCGCTCGTGCTGCTGTCCGCCGTGTTCCGCTGGCCGCCGCCGCCGTGTTGGCCACATAGTCGCATGCAAATTGGAGCTAATTAGTCCAACTTTGTTTTGTTACCCAAATTTTGCGAGTTCCACACCGACGTCCGAGCTCGCTCTCGCTCTCGCTCTCGCTCTCGCTCTCGCTCTCGCTCTCGCTCTCGCTCTCGCTCTCGCTCTCGCTCTCGCTCTCGCTCTCGCTCTCGGCTCTCGCTCTCGCTCTGTCTGTCTCTCTGTCTCTCTGTCTCTCTGTCTCTCTCTCCGTCCTCGTACCATCCGGACTGTTGGCCGTTGCTGCCTCAGTTTTCAGAATGGCTGGCGGTGCCTTGGTCGGGTAGCCGGGCCGGAAAAGTCGGCCTTCGCTCTCCGTTTTGTGGGCCGTGTTTTACGGTCCGGGAGGCCGCACATTTGACGCCCATTCGTTGTAATGAGAACTGAGAAAGCTAGGCAAGCGGATTGAGATAAATGAAGCAATAAGGGCGAGATGATACTGTTGTGTTTGATGTCTTATGGTGGGTTATATATGACTGCGCTGCGCGGTTTCTGGCGTTATGTTTCCAAGAGGTTGGACTTATTATCGCAATATTTTACTTATTTTTACGGCTCCATTTTTGCTTTGCTGGAGCAGTGCAGAACTTCAAGAGAGGTCAAACACCCAAGCACTCCTACTGGGTTTGATTTGATAATATTTGTGAGATGTATAAGCGCTTCACATAAGCACATAAGCACTTCTTGGTACAACTATATGCCTTATGTATGCGGCGGCGGGATATCAGGCTAGACTCCCACCTTATCTGTTCTATTGCTGTCTAACAAGCAGACCACCTTTTCAATTATAACTATTGACATAGGTGTCGATTTATATACTTTTGGGGTGGCCCTCGGCCCCCCAATGTTGAGTTCGCCCAATGTTTTCTGGCCACTGGCGTATCCAAGGGGGGGGGGCGGAAGAGCCAAGCACCCCAAATCGCTCAAAGAATGGCGCATTTCCTAATTTAAACGAAAGTCTACACAACTTTTACAAAGAAAGTTTGTTGTACATCACCTATTGATGCATACAGAAGCGAAATCCGATAAGTTTTAGAATTGTGACTTCTTGGGATTTGGACCCCAAACCAGCACGTCTAAGCGTGGTTTGTGGGATTAATATGAACCGCAGTAAACGTTGATAACAACCACTTTAGGTTAGGGTGCCTCCTTGCCTCGTTTTCAATTCCAACGGATACTGTTCGGGTCAGATTTGTACCGAGTAAATTTATAAATCAATGAGGAATCAAGGACTGTACCGTCCAAACATCTTTATATTCACCTAAATGAATTGTTTTTCAGTCGTAAATGAATCGACTCACAAAATTCCAGGGCCTCGGCTAACAGGTTAACTGGGGGCAAAATACCCCCGCAGTGACCGCTGGCTGGCCCCCCAGTGACAGCATTTTGGCCCCGCAGTGGGAGCAAAATTTGTATGTAAAAATACAAATGTACGGTCTGTAAAATAGATAAATGCGTCACTGAAGCATGCTTTCAACTTAAAACCAGTAAAACACCGTTTGCATCCACCTAGAGTAGCTTTGGAGATCTTGAGGACCTAGGAATTCACGTCGCTTAGTGTAAATTCCTTAACCCCTGGATCCCTGCAAAATTCTGAATCAGCTGTGAAGGGGTGTAGCCACGGGAGGACCTGGGGGTTTGCGGTCCCCCCGTGGGACTACACAAGGCTCCGCGTAGGTCTATGAGTTTTGCATGCTTTCCATTTGATTCGTATGCCTAAGAACCGCTCAGATCAGGCAGCACTTTTCGTCTTCGGAACCTCTGCAGGCCAGATTGAGTCCCCTCCCTGCAGGACCGAGTGGGCCCTCTGGAGGTCAGAGTGGGCCCCTGTAGCTCAGAGTGGGCCCCTGGAGGTCAAAGTAGTCCTTCCAGAGGCCAGAGTAAGCCCTCCCGAGGCCAGAGTATGCCTTCCTGAGGCCTGGGTGACCCTTTGGAAGCCAGAGTGGATCCTCTGGGGGCTGGCCAGAGTGGACCCTTTGGACGTCAAAGTGGGATTTCTGGAAGCCAGGTGAAGCTATTGGAGTCTAAAAAGCTTTGAGTCATTCTGAGAGAGCCCTCAGCCGGCCTGAAAGAGTCCTTAGTCGGGCTGAATAAATATGTAGCTTGGCCTGAAAGGGTCTAACTTTTTTAGATATAGGTCGAAGTTTAGAGGCTAGCATTGGTGTTTGCGATTGGAGCTCGCTACGATTGCGGTTGGAAATTGCGATTGGAGCTCCAATCCACAACCCAGTGCGTTGTCAAGGTAGGGGATTATGACCCCCTCTCTCATAGAGGGTAACCGAGATCGGCTTTGGGGGCCTTTGATTGGCCTGAGAGGACACTCGGTCGGCTTGAGGGGTCCTTGTTTGGTCTGAGGGGCCCTCGATCGGCTTGAGCCGCGGTCATCAGTCGGCTTGACGAAGCCCTCGGTCGGCTTGAGGGTCCCTCAGCTGTCTTAGAGAATATTTTCAGGGTAAACAGAGCTCATTCCGGGGTTGAGCGGGCCCCAGGATGGTCTGAGAGGGCAATTGTCTGGGCCTGAGTGGACCCTGCAGCGATCTGTGAGGTCCCTCTTCTGGTTTGAGACGATATTTCCCGGGCCTTGGAGCAATAGGTTCTTAATTTGCGTTCTGAAAGAACCTTTGCCAGACCTGGGCTTACCTGAGAGGGACCTCAATTGGTCTAAAAGGGCGCTTCCCCGGCCCGAGAGAGACCTCATGTCGGTAAAGAGAGGAACATCCACTTCTTTGATATTATCATTGATCGACTTGAGAGGATCATCGTCCGGTCTGAGAGGCCCTTGCCAGTTCTGAAAAGGCTTAACCTATGCTAGCCTGAGAGGGTCCTTACGAAGCGTGAGAGAGGGAGTCTGAGAGCGCCTTTGCACTACCTGATAATGCCATAGGCTTGTCCAAGAGGGCCATTGGCAGGCTTTAGAGGACCAGTTTGAGAAGGCTCTCGGTCATTCTGAGAGAGCATATTGGTCGGTCAAAGGCTCGGCCCAAAACTTTGGTTTGAGGCGCCGCCCGACACAATGCCAAAACTCATATGACAGTTTATTTTTGCATTAAGAACTGATTTTAACCAAACTGCTTTGTACCTATTCCTTATTTATTCCTTTACAATTACGAAATGTGTTATTTTTGGCAGATTTCAGACGTTATAGTCGAGCCATGGGGCTGATATAGCCCCCCCTGGATCTGTCCCTGTTCGCCCCCCCCCCCTCCCCAACCGTTTGGAGAAATCGACACCGCTGACTATTGACATGCGTTATTTAATTGGTAAAATCTGAAGATAACAATAATTTGAGTCGGCAATCACTGACAAGTCATCTGGTTTATTAATACATATTTACATCGTCTCCCATTGTCTTCTTTCCCTTCGTTTCTTGGTGTTCTTCTCTTTATGTTACATTACGCCCTATAACGTGCTCCCGGGCTCCACCGATGTATCCTGGTGTGGCTGCGTCTGCAGGTGTTTGGGTTCCCCGCCCGTATTGTGGGGGCGGTACAGTAGTGGAGCGAGACGGCCGCTAAACGACTCCGGATAATGTGTGTCGGGTGTTGGCCGGCCTTCACGGGGCGTTCGTTTCGGCTTTCCAGTCAACTGGCGATCGCTACACGAGCGGGGCGGCCGATCGCCACTCGACTGAGCCAGTCCAACACCCATCAGCCGGCCGGAGAGACCACGCCGGCTGGCTGGCTGGCTGGCTGGCTGGCTGGCTGGCTGGCTGGCTGGCTGGCTGGCTGGCTGGCTGGCTGGCTGG
The DNA here is from genome assembly GCA_036785665.1 of Chirona hameri. Classification (NCBI taxonomy): domain Eukaryota; kingdom Metazoa; phylum Arthropoda; class Thecostraca; order Balanomorpha; family Balanidae; genus Chirona; species Chirona hameri. The sequence continues at coordinate 21,043 of JAXIVJ010002068.1, forward strand.
CTGGCTGGCTGGCTGGCTGGCTGGCTGGCTGGCTGGCTGGCTGGCTGGCTGGCTGGCTGGCTGGCTGGCTGGCTGGCTGGCTGGCTGGCTGGCTGGCTGGCTGGCTGGCTGGCTGGCTGGCTGGCTGGCTGGCTGGCTGGCTGGCTGGCTGGCTGGCTGGCTGGCTGGCTGGCTGGCTGGCTGGCTGGCTGGCTGGCTGGCTGGCTGGCTGGCTGGCTGGCTGGCTGGCTGGCTGGCTGGCTGGCTGGCTGGCTTGACTTCCCTGGAGGCCGGCCTATTTTCTGACCTGGGAATTTACAAAACTACTACAATTAATGGAAATTAGTGGATTAATTACTGAGCGGGCGCGAAGCACCCGTGAGGTTTCTCGTCAACTTACTAGACAAATTTACATTTTACCCGGCCCGACCCGGCCATACAGACGCTTTTCGGAAGCTAATAACTTTGCAACGACTGCTCCGATTGAGATCGGGTTTTCACCATTGGGTAGGACCATCAAATAAATCTTGACTTTGTTATGGTACGTTCTGATAGGGGTGGTACCACAACGCGTGGCACCCGCAGACGTCGAAATTAAATAAAATCATGATAGATCAAAAATGGCTTGAATTAACTAAGCATTCGTTTTGTATACGCTGAAGCATGCAGCTGCTCAGGACGTACTCCCTTTTCGCGGATTCGAGAAAGGAGATCGTGCACAATTTAATCAAACTGAATTTTTATGTTGGCATGCATGGAGGCCTGGCAATTTGTATGGGGGGACTAAAGGGACTATGTGTTACTACCACGTGTGCTCCCGTACCGTTTCATATTTCAAACCTGTTTCAGCTTTACCAGTGCTCTCCCGCTCGGTCATCACCCAAAAAGGCATTTTACTGGTGATATAAAACAACATATAGACTTAAACGTCGGGAACTGGCCTCTTCATATCTATTTTTATGTATACGCCTTCTGTATATGAATATTTTAAATAGATTGAAATGTTTCTGAAATAATATAGAAACAGATGTGAGGAATTCCTTTCGCTACGTCCTTGTAGTTTTGTGCAGGCGATGAGATGCTAATCGTAATCGTCGTATCTGTCCTTGCGTGCGTGCGTGCGCGCGTGCGTGCGTGCGTGCGTGCGTGCGTGCGTGCGTGCGTGCGTGCGTGCGTGCGTGCGTGCGTGCGTGCGTGCGTGCGTGCGTGCGTGCGTGCGTGCGTGCGTGCGTGCGTGCGTGCGTGCGTGCGTGCGTGCGTGCGTGCGTGCGTGCGTGCGCGTGCGTGCGTGCGTGCGTGCGTGCGTGCGTGCGTGCGTGCGTGCGTGCGTGCGTGCGTGCGTGCGTGCGTGTGTGTGTGTGTGTGTGTGTGTGTGTGTGTGTGTGTGTGTGTGTGTGTGTGTGTGTGTGTGTGTGTGTGTGTGTGTGTGTGTGTGTGTGTGTGTGTGTGTGTGATTTAAGGCCGCTTAACCTGCGACTTACTGGGGGCTATTTCCCCCCCCCCCGTTATTGTGCAATAACTCCTAAACGAACACCGGTATCGTCACCAAACTTGCAGTACCTTCTCTCACATCAATTCTACACATGTTGGCAAAAGGAAAAATATGAGGCTATGATAGCTCAACCGGGAATGACGTCATAGTGACGTCATGTTCTTCGGTTTTTGTTACAAAATAATGGTTTGCGGAAAACCCTGACAAAGGTACGATGTTTGAGATAAACTCAATTGTCTTAAATCAAATTACTGACAATAGACCGGGCTATCAAACTGCTATCTCGGATTTTTGAGTTTTTTTTAATTCAACATTTTGAGAAATCCAAATACATTTGTTTTGTTTTTGAATTATCCAAAAACCGGAATATATGTGATCGAGACGTATGCGGTGAATATGTGTACCAAATTTAAAGTTGATATCTTCAAAAATGACTGAGTTATGACCTTTAAATGACCAAAATCGACCACTTCTCACAGCATTACTATGCATAAAAAACGCATTTCCATTTTTGCTTTTTACTTCTATTTATATGGAACAAACAATGTTCTAAGGTCATTTTTCGCGTTCTAGACGAAAAACAAACCCATAAACATGTGTTACAACGCCTAATGACCGTAATCTGCAGTGACCTCGGATGACATTGACCTGACCCAAGGTAATAAACAGCTTAGAAAGGTACTTAGAAGTGTCAGACACACGAATCATACCGATTTATCGACAGGTTATGCGTTTAATATCGCAATTTTGCGCGACAATTCCATCCATCGAGACCTTTTGACACGGTCAAACATTTTGTACTTGACCTGACCTGTGACGTCATCGGTGACCCCGAGGTCAACAATATTATGTTTCCCTCGAAAAATTTCCCAGGGCTATCGAATGCCGTTTGCATTTTTACATTTGGTCCAGTAGTTCCGGAGATCAGAGGGGGGGGGACAAAAAATACCCCCCCCCCCCCCCAGTTAGTCGCGTTATGAAATATACTCCAGTAACTCGCGGGTTAACTCTTGTTAAATTGGCCTGGTTTTGGATTATTGTTATTGATGATTCGTCATTTGCTTTTTTTAATATCTACCAACTCCACCTTACTCATTGGATCTTACATTGACATGTTAGCTGTTGTAATGTTATGTATTGTGGAGAAACCGGATGGCGGGTCAGGACCTCCGGCTCTCGCCCCGCCCCGCCCACGCTGTTTCCACGGCTGCCGGCTTACCTCCGCGGCTGACTAGATGAGGCTGCGGCGCCCGGCAGCACCGCGGCCGCATCACACCCCACGCTGATCTCCACTGGCACTCTGGAATTCATGGTCTGGGCGGGCAGGTTTAATGACATGAAAACCCAATCATCTATGATTGCACCGCGTATGCCGTAACTTAGTCATTCATGGCGCGGGGTACCGAGTGCCGGCGCCGCTGGTGCAGTGCTGGCCTCCCATTCACCGCAATGGTGTGGGTCAGATAATGAGAGGGCCCTCCCTCCGGAGCAGCCGTCTGCTGCACTGCTATTCTGCTGAGAGAGAGAGAGAAACAGACCGTCTGCGCACTGCCGCGGACTGCCCACAATCGAAACCCAGTCGGTCCTGCTGCTGTCCTGCTCTCCGTATGGTGTGTGTTTTCTGACCAGTGGTCATATGACGGGGCATGGCTGGGGCGCGAGGCACATGGTCCGCCCGGCCATCCGACCGGGGCGGCGATCCGGCCGCCTCGGCCCATGTTCCCCTGGTTGTTGACAGTCTCTGAGGTGTGCTGTCGCCCGTCGTTACTTATGTGTGGCGCCGCTGACCGAACACGCGTCGTTTGTTTCTTACAGGAGGCGGAAAATGCAATCACGGCGATGAACGGCCAGTACCTGGGCAGCAGAAATATCCGAACCAACTGGGCCACACGCAAGCCGCCAGCGCCCAAAAACGACCGTGAGTACCGTTTCGGGCGCCGCCGGCCGGCTGCTGTCTCCGACCCGTGCGTCTCCTGCCAGAACACAGTGCGCCGCCGGGCCGCTGCTGTCTCCGACCCGTGCGTCTCCTGCCACAATGCGCCGCCGGCCGGCTGCTGTCTCCGACCCGTGCGTCTCCTGCCAGAACACAGTGCGCCGCCGGGCCGCTGCTGTCTCCGACCCGTGCGTCTCCTGCCAGAACACAGTGCGCCGCCGGGCCGCTGCTGTCTCCGACCCGTGCGTCTCCTGCCACAATGCGCCGTCGGCCGGCTGCTGTCTCCGACCCGTGCGTCTCCTGCCAGAACACAGTGCGCCGCCGGCCGGCTGCTGTCTCCGACCCGTGCGTCTCCTGCCACAATGCGCCGCCGGCCGGCTGCTGTCTCCGACCCGTGCGTCTCCTGCCAGAACACAGTGCGCGTTCTGCACGCAGTGCACGGTGATGGTCGGCGGCGCCGCCTGTGCGTGTTTGGCGCCTGCCCCGCCGCCCCGCCGCCGCGCCGCCGCCCCGCCGGCCGCCCGGCAGGAAGCGGCCGGTCATTATGGCCGGCGGCGTGCCGTTCTTTCGACACATTACGGCGGATGGGCCAGTTCTTATCTGGCTTTTGATGGTGCGGCTCCCGCAGCTTAGTGTGCATCACCATACATATTCATTGGTGTTAGGAAAACCATTAGAGTGTGCTCGGGATCTGAATATGCAACGAGTGCCGGCGATAAGGTGGCTTGGACGACGTGCCCGGGTCCGGTCGTACAGGGATCGGCAGCAGGTGACAGCTCAGCGACTGCTCTCTGACAGCTGCCTCAGCCGCCAGATCGCGCCGGCAGCTGCGGCAGCCCTGGCGGCTCAGATAGCTGTTGTATTGACAGCTGTGACAGCTCCGGCATTGCTGACAGCTTCGATAGCTGCGGCAGTGTTGACAGCTCTGGCATTCCTGATAGCTTCGATAGCTGCGGCAGTGTTGACAGCTCTGGCATTCCTGATAGCTTCGATAGCTGCGGCAGTGTTGACAGCCCTGGCATTCCTGACAGCTCCGATAGCTGCGGCAGTGTTGACAGCTCTGGCATTCCTGACAGCTCCGATAGCTCTGACCATATAGCTATGACAGCTCCTATTACTCTGACACCTACAGCAGCTATGACAGCTCTGCGACATTGTGACTGTTGTAGCTGTTGGCGGCCCAGTCATGCCCAGTCATATTGGCTACCCAGTCATGCCCGGTCCTATTCCGCTCCGTCCGGTCCTGTCCCCCGTCTGGTGGTCCTATCCCTTTGCTGTCCGCTCGTGTCCCTTGCCAGCCGCGCTGCGGGTGCCGGTCCCCGCTCTCTCGGTGCCGGTCCCCGCTCTCTCTCGGCTCGCTGCGGGTGCCGGTCCCCGCTCTCTCGGCTCTCTCGGTGCTGGTCCCCGCTCTCTCTCTCGGCTCGCTGCGGGTGCCGGTCCCCGCTCTCTCTCGGCTCGCTGCGGGTGCCGGTCCCCGCTCTCTCTCTCGGCTCGCTGCGGGTGCTGGTCCCCGCTCTCTCGGCTCTCTCGGTGCTGGTCCCCGCTCTCTCTCGGCTCGCTGCGGGTGCCGGTCCCCGCTCTCTCTCGGCTCGCTGCGGGTGCCGGTCCCCGCTCTCTCTAGGCTCGCTGCGGGTGCCGGTCCCCGCTCTCTCTCTCTCGGCTCGCTGCGGGTGCCGGTCCCCGCTCTCTCGGTACCGGTCTCCGCTCTCTCTCGGCTCGCTGCGGGCGCCGGTCCCCGCTCTCTCTCGGCTCGCTGCGGGCGCCCGTCTCCGCTCTCTCTCTCTCTCTCGGCTCGCTGCGGGCGCCCGTCTCCGCTCTCTCTGGGCGCTGCGGGCGCCGGTCCCCGCTCTCTCTCGGCTCGCTGCGGGTGCCGGTCCCCGTTCTCTCTCGGCTCGCTGCGGGCGCCCGTCTCCGCTCTCTCTGGGCGCTGCGGGTACCGGTCCCCGCTCTCTCGGCTCGCTGCGGGTGCCGGTCCCCGCTCTCTCTCGGGTCGCTGCGGGTGCCGGTCCCCGCTCTCTCTCGGCTCGCTGCGGGTGCCGGTCCCCGTTATCTCTCGGCTCGCTGCGGGCGCCCGTCTCCGCTCTCTCTGGGCGCTGCGGGCGCCCGTCTCCGCTCTCTCTGGGCGCTGCGGGCGCCCGTCTCCGCTCTCTGGGCTCGCTGCGGGTGCCGGTCCCCGCTCTCTCGGTGCCGGTCTTCGCTCTCTCTCTCGGCTCGCTGCGGGCGCCCGTCTCCGCTCTCTCTCGGCTCGCTGCGAGCGCCCGTCTCCGCTCTCTCTCGGCTCGCTGCGGGCGCCCGTCTCCGCTCTCTCTGGGCTCGCTGCGGGCGCCCGTCTCCGCTCTCTCTCGGCTCGCTGCGGGCGCCCGTCTCCGCTCTCTCTGGGCTCGCTGCGGGCGCCCGTCTCCGCTCTCTCTGGGCTCGCTGCGGGCGCCCGTCTCCGCTCTCTGGGCTCGCTGCTCGGCTCAGCTCAGCTACCGCCGGTGGCCGCCCGTATTGATGTGCCGGAGCGGAGCCGCCGGCCGAGCTTTAGAATCCATCTCCGGCTCGCACCCGCGCCGTCCGCACCCTGCCTTCTCTCCCTTCCCCTCACCTTCCCCTGCACTGGCGGACAGAGCGGGTCAGCCACTCAGGAGCAGACGGTGTGTCATGACACGGGCTGGTGCTAAGAGTCGCCCCGCCGTGCGGTCGACAAAAGAGGACAGGTGCTACGGGGCAGGCCTTGTGCAGGAACGTTCTCCGCAGGATGGGAATTAATCACTCAAACACCACGGAAGAAGGCTAACGTAATAAAACATGTTAAGTTCTTATCAGTCGATAAATACTCGTGGGTTGACGCGCAGTGCTCGCCGGAGCTATGCTGTAAAGGATTAGCGCTCTCAGCTCTGTGGCAACAGCTGTGCGGGTCGCAGCGCAGTGGTGTGGTGCCAACTGTCGCCAGACTGATGGACTATAATGATGTAATGATGGATGGACATTGTGCGCTCATACGAAGTCGCCGATAAGTACTCCATCTAACAAATCAGCCCAGCAATACTTTGTTTAGCAAAACCTGGCTATTTGTCAGTGAATCTAGCATCTATTTTTGTTTAAATCGTGCCTAAGACAAAATAGCTCGTGCTTAAGACTTGGTGCCGAGTGCCGGCACTCTAATGCAGCGTGCCAATTGATGCGCATACATCAGTCATTCATGGTGAATCAATGGGGCCGTCAGTAACCTTGTTTGCCGAAAATAGGGTCCGTGGTGGCTTTGTCCGCTCCTTTCCAGGACATAATCCAATTTCGCGCTGAAACTTCTTCTGGCCTCTTTTGACACGTATTTGTTTGTCCATTTGCTGTGTTTTGAACCGACGGCTGGACGCGAGGGAAGTGGAAAAGTATTTATTCACGTCCTGGCTGACGATGCTCTCGGGGGGTGCTCGCTACTGCTTATTGAATTACGTTTAATGGTGTTTCTGAAGAGATCCTGAAATGGGGAGGCGCTCAGGTTTCAGACGGCCCACGCTGAAAATAAGCCGTGCTGAAGTCCCCTATTTTCTTTGCGAGTCGCTGTCTTGTTGTTCTGGGAATCGAATTACAGCTGAGCTATCTTCATGTGGGTGTTTAACTCGGCCCTGCCACCATGTTATAAATGTACGACATTGGGCGTGCTTGTTTTGCCAGAGCCTATCATCCAAGTGTCTTATTTTAGCATATGTTATCTCGCCGCTAACGCTAACGAAAGTAAGGTAGGGATCGCACCCTTAATGATGCACTGCAATGGCAGTAGCACTTCACCAACAATTGTGTTTACGATAACTGAAGTTGCCTGCGCCTTAACCAAAAGTTGAAGTTTGTACAACTTTTTATGAAATATGAATATTATACTGTCGAAACCATCTTTGAGGGTCATTTATCTTTCTAAAATGATCGCCAAACGTATCGAGGAAACCAACTGTCGCGACTCGCCTGAGTGAGTCAGTGTGCCGTGACGCGGTGAGCCCCCTCGCCTGAGTGAGTCAGTGTGTTGTGCGGTGAGCCCCCAGCGACTGACAGGGCGGCGGCCTACCGAGCCGCCGCCGCCGCCGCCGCCGCCCCCAGATAATTTACCGCCATGTTTCCATGACGCTGGCGCGCAAACAAAGCGGCGCATGAAATAAGGGCGCGATTACAGCCCGGGCGGGCGCCCGCCGGCGGCGGCGACGGACATGTCAGCGGGGGCGAGTTATCAGGCGCGGCCGGCACGGTTATGGCGCGCAGCGGCCGCCCCGCGCCGCCCACGTTTGGTTTGTGGACCAAACACCATATCCTCTTGGGACCAAGGCGCTAACTGGAACTCTCCTAGGGATTTGGGGGCCGGGACGACTTTTTCAGAGGACCGCCGGGGGATTTGAACCCCGGCACAGAAAGCAAGTAACTTACCACTGTGCCAGATTGCGCCGCCGACGTTCGTCCTGTTTGTGCGCCGTCGCTCGCCGCGCTGCGCCATCCCCGCCGCGCCTCCGTCGTGTTGATCGCCGCCGAGGTGGGCCATGTTTCTCGGCCGAGTTGCCGTTTTATGTGGCTGCGTCGGCCACCAAGTTTTTCGATTCGTTTGATGGCGCCGCCGATGCCGCGGCCGGACGCGGCCGGAGGGGCGCTTAGTGAGCCGGCCCGCCCAGCCACGACCAATAATACATACTGTAATGAGTTTGTCTCCAAGTTTTGATGAAGTTGCGGCTGTTGGCCGTCCCATGGGAGGCTGTTGCGTGCATCGGGTCACCAGGTTCAGTATTGAGGCCAATATCAGCTGGTGGTGTTTGGACACGGGTATCGATGTTGCAAGGGAAAAGGAAGTGAAGCGGGGCATTCAGGGAAATGTAGGCCGAAAGCGCCCCCGCAGTTCAAGAGCATCCCAAGTAAAACATTACAGTTTTGCAAAGAGACATTGGTGGTAGCCAAACGACGCCAAGCTTCTCTTGACATAATACATGTCTTTCTGGCCCAAAACATGCGCATGTTGCAGAGCCCCTTGATTTGACAGCATGTTATACGTGCATATCGTAGCATGGCTCTCTCGACAAGGCTACGGTTCTGACTGCTTTGCTGGCGATGGTCCGGTTCAGGTGACTCTCCAGTCTCCACTGGCAATGGTCCGGTTCAGGTGACTCTCCAGTCTCCATCGGAAATGGTCCGGTTCAGGTGGCTCTCCAGTCTCCATCGGAAATGGTCCGGTTCAGGTGGCTCTCCAGTCTCCACTGGAAATGGTCCGGTTCAGGTGGCTCTCCAGTCTCCATTGGCAATGGTCCGGTTCAGGTGGCTCTCCAGTCTCCATTGGCAATGGTCCGGTTCAGGTGGCTCTACAGTCTCCACTGGCAATGGTCCGGTTCTGATGGCTCTCCAGTCTCCACTGGCAATGGTCCGGTTCTGGTGGCTCTCCAGTCTCCACTGGCAATGGTCCGGTTCAGATCGCTTCGCTGATGACGGTCCACATTGGGCATCTCCAGTGGACCAATTGTTTTTCATCCGGCGTCGTTATGAGCGACAATAAAAAATCGCCACCCGGCCCGGCCGGAGGGAGCGTCGTCGGCGGCCTCTTCAGTTTCCGTCGCCCGCCGTCCGGACCGCATCGATTAGCGGCCAATGAGCGTGCCTTTGTCCTGCGGGACTCCGACGGCGGACGGCGACGGTCGGCGGCGGGACGGGACCTCCCGTGGCGGCGGTCATGAGGCTGTCGTCCTCCCCGCCCCGGTCCCCGGCGGTCCGGGCCAGGCGCCTCACCCGGCCGTGGCGCGGCACGCACGCGGCCGGCTTTGTCCACTGCGGGCCGCATTATGAAATGAGTCCTATGACTAATTACTGTTTGCACACGGCCGTGCTGGATGGCCGGCGACCCGTCGTGCGCCCGAGCGTGGCCGGTGGAGTCCTTGGCGAGCCGCCGCCTCCACCGCTGGCGGACAGTGGTGGTATTCGCACAGGGCCAGCCAACGCTCTGTTTGACCAGTACCGCCGCTTGCAACGTGGCCGAGCTATTTGCCGCGCGGCAAATAGTGAAGTCTTATTAGGCGTCGTAATGCCGGGTGGCGCCGGGCCGCATGGCGTGGAACTGTGCTCCAATGGTGTGTACCGGGAAGTCTAATGGAAGGTAAGGTATGGTGCACATAAGCGTGGCTCGGCGGCCAAATGTCAGAACCTACGCTATGGCTGCCCGGGTGGGATGTGGCGACGCGAGTGGCCTCGCCTCGTTCCGGGAATGCGGCGTTGAGTGTGCGATGACCGCCATACCGCCGCCGACGCCAGTTTACATAGCATACATAAATTCAACTAACTTTCCACAGTTGGAGACTTTTTAGCTTTTTCTATTGGAATTTCCCTAGCTTCAAAAGATTGGTCGAGTCCGTTTTAAAAACAGCTCTTAGAGCACGAGAATGCACAGAAACTCTTCCATATGATGTTAAATATTGTTTTACCTACTTGCAAGTGAAATATCATGTGTTAAATGTTAGTCAATGACTTTTGGAAAAACTATGTGCCTGGATGTTCGGTGTTTTATACTCATATTTCTCCAGAATATGCCTGAATGTCTCGACATGGTAGCAAATATGGTAGTTTATCGGCTTCGTCGATTGCCGTTTGGCTACCAAATTTTCCGTATTGTGGGTTCCCGTCTGTCTGTCATCTACCGTGGATGTCTCGCCTACTCTGATTGGTCGTCGTTTAAAGTTTTGACCAATCAGCTGCGAGCTGCTCTCAGCGCACTGAGGGACGTCGAAGACAGAATCGGCGCACTGGCGCACTGTTGATACAAATATTGGAGGTGTTTGTCCAGGCAAATGTGATTTTTCGAAGGCGCTGTGTTATACTTATAAGCTGCATTTTGATTTTGTCTACGTAGAACTTTAATTCATAGAAGAAGTAAGTAGCATTACACTTCGAAGTGACGTGTGTTATGATTTTGATCTGCATCACAGGGTGGAGGCCGTTCTTTTCCTAAACAAAATATGTTATGTCATCATGATAACCCCTACACCAAAATGTAAAAATTCAATCGATATATTGCAGGTACCGCGACCAGCCACCCATCACAAAATGCGCCTTTTCACGAAGCATCTTTTGGTAATATTCATTTGGAAATCCAATGAAAATTTACAACGTTCTGGCCCATAACATTCCTAACAAAGCGAGAAGGCACCGTCAACCAAAAAAAACATTGTCAAAATTCAATCGATATATTGCAGGTACCGCGACCAACCACTCATCAGAAAATGCGCCTTTTCACGAAGCATCTTTTGGTAATTTTCCATTGGAATTCCAATGAAAATTGGCAAAGTTCTGACCAATAACATTTCTAACAAAGCGACAAGGCACCGTCAACCAAAAACAAACATTGTCAAAATTAAATCGATATATTGCAGGTACCGCGACCAGCCACCAATAAAATGCGTCTTTTCACGAAGCATCTTTTGGTAATTTTAAATCGGTTATAACAGTATGGATCAAATGCAGGGGCTCCGCCACCGGAGGGGGATGTGTCCCCCTCCCCCATTCTTGAGCCAGGGGGATTATCACCCCCCCCCCCCCATTTTCCCTGACAAATAACTAGAAATCAGTGTTCAGTTGTACTTATAGGTGTCGATTTATATACTTTTGGGAGCGGCCCTCGACCCCCCCCCCCCCCCCTTCTTCCCAATGTTGAGTTCGGCCCCCCAAAGGTGCTCTCGCCCCCCCCCCCCCCCCACATGTTTTCTGGCCACTGGCGTATCCAAGGGGGCCGGAAGTGCCAAGCGTCCCAAAACGCCTGAAGTCGACCAAAAAATGTTAGGAGCATCGTACAAAACCTTGTCTGGAATCAGTTACTCTCCAAGTTTCCCAAAATGCCATGGATGTCAAGGATGCTGCCAAAGTTGGCCGCCAGCGAAGCTGATCAAATGGCTGTGATTTACTTCTGAAATTTAGCCGACGTGCTCCCTGGACCGGAGTACATGTCTCTCTGATCAGTCTATAACCGTCTGGACCGGAGTACGTGTCTCTCTGATCAGTCTATAACCGTCTGGACCGGAGTACATCTCTCTCTGATCGGTCTATAACCGTCTGGACCGAAGTACATGTCTCTCTGATCGGTCTATAACCGTTTGGACCGGAGTACATGTCTCTCTGATCAGTCTATAACCGTCTGGACCGGAGTACATCTCTATCTGATCAGTCTATAACCGTCTGGACCGGAGTACATCTCTCTCTGATCGGTCTATAACCGTCTGGACCGGAGTGCATGTCTCTCTGATCAGTCTATAACCGTCTGGACCGGAGTACATCTCTCTCTGATCGGTCTATAACCGTCTGGACCGAAGTACATGTCTCTCTGATCGGTCTATAACCGTCTGGACCGGAGTACATGTCTCTCTGATCAGTCTATAACCGTCTGGACCGGAGTACATGTCTCTCGGAGATCAATCTGTAACCGTCTGGAGTCGCAGCTTACATGTGTTTTAATCCGTACTGTCTTTCGCAGGAGATGCTTTCATAAACGTCACTGGGTGATTTTCTATTTTGCTAATTTTGTTTTGTTCTTAGTATTTTATTTCGCAAAAATCATAACGTGACTGAATAATAATAATATGCACTCAAAGATTGTGTTGCCAATCAGTGACAATTGGACAAATTTTACCGGCAGTCAACGGCAGTTCAAGCAAATGCTAGTCAAAGGACACATACAAATATCCTTGGATATTTCTAGTAAAATGAACTTTGAATGTTCTATGCTAGAATATTCTTGTTCTTTTAGATGTCATTGGGCTCAATTTTACAAAGAGAATATCAATGTGGGCTTCTCGCTGATAACCGATGTGAGGTAGGTCTATTAAATGAAAGCTATGGTGAACTGTGTATCGATACGTTACCGACTAATGCCAACTGGACCATGCCTCTCCAGTTATCAGCAGACTTTGTATTGTGTTGATGAAGGCCGTCCCCACACAAAAAAAGGATACTTTATGACTGCACCCATCCTTACAAGACGAGATTCGAGTATTGTTCTCGAACCCTCTGCCGTGTGACTTTGTTCATAGCCAACACTTGTTAATGATAGGTATATAATAATTTTTCGCACCATTAAACACATTATCTAACACCTTTATACAGATGCAGTGTCGGGCTGACGATGTAACCACAGTCTGACAGCAGCTCAGACCCGCAACTCCATCTAATCACAACACTCCCACTATATTTATAGTCGCAAATGCAAACTTAATGTAGCTTTTAGACTACTGTTACCTCGTTATCTGCATCTGTAAAGCATCTTTCTTACGATGCTAAGTGCTCATAATTTAATTAGCCGGCTCATCTGAAATTATTCACAATTAGTGGGATCAGTGGCGGCCCAGCCAGCGGCGCCATTATCTGCCACTTAACGTCAGCACAGCGGCGCTGCTGCCCGCCGACTGTGGGTTATAACGGTGGGTAACAGGCGGACTGTGCCCTCCCTCCCTCCATTGGAGGACAGGGGATGGTGTGGGTTATAACGGTGGGTAACAGACGGACTGTGCCCTCCCTCCCTCCATTGGAGGACAGGGGATGGTGTGGGTTATAACGGTGGGTAACAGACGGACTGTGTCCTCCCTCCCTCCCTCCATTGGAGGACAGGGGATGGTGTGGGTTATAACGGTGGGTAACAGGCGGACTGTGTCCTCCCTCCCTCCCTCCATTGGAGGACAGGGGATGGTGTGGGTTATAACGGTGGATAACAGACGGACTGTGTCCTCCCTCCCTCCCTCCATTGGAGGACAGGGGATGGTGTGGGTTATAACGGTGGGTAACAGACGGACCGTGTCCTCCCTCCCTCCCTCCATTGGAGGACAGGGGATGGTGTGGGTTATAACGGTGGGTAACAGACGGACTGTGTCCTCCCTCCCTCCCTCCATTGGAGGACAGGGGATGGTGTGGGGTATAACGGTGGGTAACAGACGGACTGTGTCCTCCCTCCCTCCCTCCATTGGAGGACAGGGGATGGTGTGGGGTATAACGGTGGGTAACAGGCGGACTGTGTTCTCCCTCCCTCCCTCCATTGGAGGACAGGGGATGGTGTGGGTTATAACGGTGGGTAACAGACGGACTGTGTTCTCCCTCCCTCCCTCCATTGGAGGACAGGGGATGGTGTGGGTTATAACGGTGGGTAACAGACGGACTGTGTCCTCCCTCCCTCCCTCCATTGGAGGACAGGGGATGGTGTGGGGTATAACGGTGGGTAACAGGCGGACTGTGTTCTCCCTCCCTCCCTCCATTGGAGGACAGGGGATGGTGTGGGTTATAACGGTGGGTAACAGACGGACTGTGTTCTCCCTCCCTCCCTCCATTGGAGGACAGGGGATGGTGTTGGTTATAACGGTGGGTAACAGGCGGACTGTGTTCTCCCTCCCTCCATTGGAGGACAGGGGATGGTGTGGGTTATAACGGTGGGTAACAGACGGACTGTGTTCTCCCTCCCTCCCTCCATTGGAGGACAGGGGATGGTGTGGGTTATAACGGTGGGTAACAGGCGGACTGTGTCCTCCCTCCCTCCCTCCATTGGAGGACAGGGGATGGTGTGGGTTATAACGGTGGGTAACAGACGGACTGTGTCCTCCCTCCCCTTCATTGGAGGACAGGGGATGGTGTGGGTTATAACGGTGGGTAACAGACGGACTGTGTTCTCCCTCCCTCCCTCCATTGGAGGACAGGGGATGGTGTGGGTTGTAACGGTGGATAACAGGCGGACTGTGTCCTCCCTCCCCTCCATTGGAGGACAGGGGATGGTGTGGGTTATAACGGTGGGTAACAGGCGGACTGTGCCCTCCCTCCCTCCATTGGAGGACAGGGGATGGTGTGGGTTATAACGGTGGGTAACAGACGGACTGTGTCCTCCCTCCCCCCCTCCATTGGAGGACAGGGGATGGTGTGGGTTATAACGGTGGGTAACAGACGGACTGTGTTCTCCCTCCCTCCCTCCATTGGAGGACAGGGGATGGTGTGGGTTATAACGGTGGGTAACAGGCGGACTGTGCCCTCCCTCCCTCCATTGGAGGACAGGGGATGGTGTGGGTTATAACGGTGGGTAACAGACGGACTGTGTCCTCCCTCCCTCCCTCCATTGGAGGACAGGGGATGGTGTGGGTTATAACAGTGGGTAACAGGCGGACTGTGTCCTCCCTCCCTCCCTCCATTGGAGGACAGGGGATGGTGTGGGGTATAACGGTGGGTAACAGGCGGACTGTGTTCTCCCTCCCTCCCTCCATTGGAGGACAGGGGATGGTGTGGGTTATAACGGTGGATAACAGGCGGACTGTGTCCTCCCTCCCTCCCTCCATTGGAGGACAGGGGATGGTGTGGGTTATAACGGTGGATAACAGGCGGACTGTGTTCTCCCTCCCTCCCTCCATTGGAGGACAGGGGATGGTGTGGGTTATAACGGTGGGTAACAGACGGACTGTGTCCTCCCTCCCTCCCTCCATTGGAGGACAGGGGATGGTGTGGGTTATAACGGTGGGTAACAGACGGACTGTGTTCTCCCTCCCTCCCTCCATTGGAGGACAGGGGATGGTGTGGGTTATAACGGTGGATAACAGGCGGACTGTGTCCTCCCTCCCTCCCTCCGTTGGAGGACAGGGGATGGTGTGGGTTATAACGGTGGGTAACAGACGGACTGTGTCCTCCCTCCCTCCCTCCATTGGAGGACAGGGGATGGTGTGGGTTATAACGGTGGGTAACAGGCGGACTGTGTCCTCCCTCCCTCCCTCCATTGGAGGACAGGGGATGGTGTGGGTTATAACGGTGGGTAACAGGCGGACTGTGTCCTCCCTCCCTCCCTCCATTGGAGGACAGGGGATGGTGTGGGTTATAACGGTGGGTAACAGGCGGACTGTGTCCTCCCTCCCTCCATTGGAGGACAGGGGATGGTGTGGGTTATAACGGTGGGTAACAGACGGACTGTGTCCTCCCTCCCTCCATTGGAGGACAGGGGATGGTGTGGGTTATAACGGTGGGTAACAGGCGGACTGTGTTCTCCCTCCCTCCCTCCATTGGAGGACAGGGGATGGTGTGGGTTATAACGGTGGGTAACAGGCGGACTGTGTTCTCCCTCCCTCCCTCCATTGGAGGACAGGGGATGGTGTGGGTTATAACGGTGGATAACAGGCGGACTGTGTTCTCCCTCCCTCCCTCCATTGGAGGACAGGGGATGGTGTGGGTTATAACGGTGGGTAACAGGCGGACTGTGTTCTCCCTCCCTCCCTCCATTGGAGGACAGGGGATGGTGTGGGTTATAACGGTGGGTAACAGACGGACTGTGTCCTCCCTCCCTCCCTCCATTGGAGGACAGGGGATGGTGTGGGTTATAACGGTGGGTAACAGGCAGACTGTGTTCTCCCTCCCTCCCTCCATTGGAGGACAGGGGATGGTGTGGGTTATAACGGTGGGTAACAGGCGGACTGTGTCCTCCCTCCCTCCCTCCATTGGAGGACAGGGGATGGTGTGGGTTATAACGGTGGGTAACAGACGGACTGTGTCCTCCCTCCCTCCCTCCATTGGAGGACAGGGGATGGTGTGGGTTATAACGGTGGGTAACAGACGGACTGTGTCCTCCCTCCCTCCCTCCCTCCATTGGAGGACAGGGGATGGTGTGGGTTATAACGGTGGGTAACAGGCGGACTGTGTTCTCCCTCCCTCCCTCCATTGGAGGACAGGGGATGGTGTGGGTTATAATGGTGGGTAACAGGCGGACTGTGTTCTCCCTCCCTCCCTCCATTGGAGGACAGGGGATGGTGTGGGTTATAACGGTGGGTAACAGGCGGACTGTGTTCTCCCTCCCTCCCTCCATTGGAGGACAGGGGATGGTGTGGGTTATAACGGTGGGTAACAGGCGGACTGTGTTCTCCCTCCCTCCCTCCATTGGAGGACAGGGGATGGTGTGGGTTATAACGGTGGGTAACAGACGGACTGTGTCCTCCCTCCCTCCATTGGAGGACAGGGGATGGTGTGGGTTATAACGGTGGGTAACAGGCGGACTGTGTTCTCCCTCCCTCCCTCCATTGGAGGACAGGGGATGGTGTGGGTTATAACGGTGGGTAACAGGCGGACTGTGTTCTCCCTCCCTCCCTCCATTGGAGGACAGGGGATGGTGTGGGTTATAACGGTGGGTAACAGGCGGACTGTGTTCTCCCTCCCTCCCTCCATTGGAGGACAGGGGATGGTGTGGGTTATAACGGTGGGTAACAGGCGGACTGTGTTCTCCCTCCCTCCCTCCATTGGAGGACAGGGGATGGTGTGGGTTATAACGGTGGATAACAGGCGGACTGTGTCCTCCCTCCCTCCCTCCATTGGAGGACAGGGGATGGTGTGGGTTATAACGGTGGGTAACAGACGGACTGTGTCCTCCCTCCCTCCCTCCATTGGAGGACAGGGGATGGTGTGGGTTATAACGGTGGGTAACAGACGGACTGTGTCCTCCCTCCCTCCCTCCATTGGAGGACAGGGGATGGTGTGGGGTATAACGGTGGGTAACAGGCGGGCTGTGTCCTCCCTCCCTCCCTCCATTGGAGGACAGGGGATGGTGTGGGTTATAACGGTGGGTAACAGACGGACTGTGTCCTCCCTCCCTCCCTCCATTGGAGGACAGGGGATGGTGTGGGTTATAACGGTGGGTAACAGACGGACTGTGTCCTCCCTCCCTCCCTCCATTGGAGGACAGGGGATGGTGTGGGTTATAACGGTGGGTAACAGACGGACTGTGTCCTCCCTCCCTCCCTCCATTGGAGGACAGGGGATGGTGTGGGTTATAACGGTGGGTAACAGGCGGACTGTGTCCTCCCTCCCTCCCTCCATTGGAGGACAGGGGATGGTGTGGGTTATAACGGTGGGTAACAGGCGGACTGTGCCCTCCCTCCCTCCCTCCATTGGAGGACAGGGGATGGTGTGGGTTATAACGGTGGGTAACAGGCGGACTGTGTCCTCCCTCCCTCCCTCCATTGGAGGACAGGGGATGGTGTGGGTTATAACGGTGGGTAACAGACGGACTGTGTCCTCCCTCCCTCCCTCCATTGGAGGACAGGGGATGGTGTGGGTTATAACGGTGGGTAACAGACGGACTGTGTCCTCCCTCCCTCCCTCCATTGGAGGACAGGGGATGGTGTGGGTTATAACGGTGGGTAACAGACGGACTGTGTCCTCTCTCCCTCCATTGTAGGACAGGGGATGGTGTGGGTTATAACGGTGGGTAACAGACGGACTGTGTCCTCCCTCCCTCCCTCCATTGGAGGACAGGGGATGGTGTGGGTTATAACGGTGGGTAACAGACGGACTGTGTCCTCCCTCCCTCCCTCCATTGGAGGACAGGGGATGGTGTGGGTTATAACGGTGGGTAACAGACGGACTGTGTCCTCCCTCCCTCCCTCCATTGGAGGACAGGGGATGGTGTGGGTTATAACGGTGGGTAACAGACGGACTGTGTCCTCCCTCCCTCCATTGGAGGACAGGGGATGGTGTGGGTTATAACGGTGGGTAACAGGCGGACTGTGTTCTCCCTCCCTCCCTCCATTGGAGGACAGGGGATGGTGTGGGTTATAACGGTGGGTAACAGGCGGACTGTGTCCTCCCTCCCTCCCTCCATTGGAGGACAGGGGATGGTGTGGGTTATAACGGTGGGTAACAGACGGACTGTGTCCTCCCTCCCTCCCTCCATTGGAGGACAGGGGATGGTGTGGGTTATAACGGTGGATAACAGGCGGACTGTGTCCTCCCTCCCTCCCTCCATTGGAGGACAGGGGATGGTGTGGGTTATAACGGTGGGTAACAGACGGACTGTGTCCTCCCTCCCTCCCTCCATTGGAGGACAGGGGATGGTGTGGGTTATAACGGTGGATAACAGGCGGACTGTGTCCTCCCTCCCTCCCGCCATTGGAGGACAGGGGATGGTGTGGGTTATAACGGTGGGTAACAGGCGGACTGTGCCCTCCCTCCCTCCATTGGAGGACAGGGGATGGTGTGGGTTATAACGGTGGGTAACAGACGGACTGTGTCCTCCCTCCCTCCCTCCATTGGAGGACAGGGGATGGTGTGGGTTATAACGGTGGGTAACAGACGGACTGTGTCCTCCCTCCCTCCCTCCATTGGAGGACAGGGGATGGTGTGGGTTATAACGGTGGGTAACAGACGGACTGTGTCCTCCCTCCCTCCCTCCATTGGAGGACAGGGGATGGTGTGGGTTATAACGGTGGGTAACAGACGGACTGTGTCCTCCCTCCCTCCCTCCATTGGAGGACAGGGGATGGTGTGGGTTATAACGGTGGGTAACAGACGGACTGTGTCCTCCCTCCCTCCATTGGAGGACAGGGGATGGTGTGGGTTATAACGGTGGGTAACAGGCGGACTGTGTTCTCCCTCCCTCCCTCCATTGGAGGACAGGGGATGGTGTGGGTTATAACGGTGGGTAACAGGCGGACTGTGCCCTCCCTCCCTCCATTGGAGGACAGGGGATGGTGTGGGTTATAACGGTGGGTAACAGACGGACTGTGTCCTCCCTCCCTCCCTCCATTGGAGGACAGGGGATGGTGTGGGTTATAACGGTGGGTAACAGGCGGACTGTGTCCTCCCTCCCTCCCTCCATTGGAGGACAGGGGATGGTGTCGGTTATAACGGTGGATAACAGGCGGACTGTGTTCTCCCTCCCTCCCTCCATTTGAGGACAGGGGATGGTGTGGGTTATAACGGTGGGTAACAGGCGGACTGTGTTCTCCCTCCCTCCCTCCATTGGAGGACAGGGGATGGTGTGGGTTATAACGGTGGGTAACAGGCGGACTGTGTCCTCCCTCCCTCCCTCCATTGGAGGACAGGGGATGGTGTGGGTTATAACGGTGGGTAACAGGCGGACTGTGTCCTCCCTCCCTCCCTCCATTGGAGGACAGGGGATGGTGTGGGTTATAACGGTGGGTAACAGGCGGACTGTGTCCTCCCTCCCTCCCTCCATTGGAGGACAGGGGATGGTGTGGGTTATAACGGTGGGTAACAGGCGGACTGTGTCCTCCCTCCCTCCCTCCATTGGAGGACAGGGGATGGTGTGGGTTATAACGGTGGGTAACAGGCGGACTGTGTCCTCCCTCCCTCCCTCCATTGGAGGACAGGGGATGGTGTGGGTTATAACGGTGGGTAACATACGGACTGTGTCCTCCCTCCCTCCCTCCATTGGAGGACAGGGGATGGTGTGGGGTTATAACGGTGGGTAACAGGCGGACTGTGTCCTCCCTCCCTCCCTCCATTGGAGGACAGGGGATGGTGTGGGTTATAACGGTGGGTAACAGACGGACTGTGTCCTCCCTCCCTCCCTCCATTGGAGGACAGGGGATGGTGTGGGTTATAACGGTGGGTAACAGACGGACTGTGTCCTCCCTCCCTCCCTCCATTGGAGGACAGGGGATGGTGTGGGTTATAACGGTGGGTAACAGACGGACTGTGTCCTCCCTCCCTCCCTCCATTGGAGGACAGGGGATGGTGTGGGTTATAACGGTGGGTAACAGACGGACTGTGTCCTCCCTCCCTCCCTCCATTGGAGGACAGGGGATGGTGTGGGGTTATAACGGTGGGTAACAGGCGGACTGTGTCCTCCCTCCCTCCCTCCATTGGAGGACAGGGGATGGTGTGGGTTATAACGGTGGGTAACAGACGGACTGTGTCCTCCCTCCCTCCCTCCATTGGAGGACAGAGGATGGTGTGGGTTATAACGGTGGGTAACAGACGGACTGTGTCCTCCCTCCTTCCCTCCATTGGAGGACAGGGGATGGTGTGGGGTATAACGGTGGATAACAGACGGACTGTGTTCTCCCTCCCTCCCTCCATTGGAGGACAGGGGATGGTGTGGGTTATAACGGTGGGTAACAGGCGGACTGTGTCCTCCCTCCCTCCCTCCATTGGAGGACAGGGGATGGTGTGGGTTATAACGGTGGGTAACAGGCGGACTGTGTCCTCCCTCCCTCCCTCCATTGGAGGACAGGGGATGGTGTGGGGTTATAACGGTGGGTAACAGGCGGACTGTGTCCTCCCTCCCTCCCTCCATTGGAGGACAGGGGATGGTGTGGGTTATAACGGTGGGTAACAGACGGACTGTGTTCTCCCTCCCTCCCTCCATTGGAGGACAGGGGATGGTGTGGGTTATAACGGTGGGTAACAGACGGACTGTGTCCTCCCTCCCTCCCTCCATTGGAGGACAGGGGATGGTGTGGGTTATAACGGTGGGTAACAGACGGACTGTGTCCTCCCTCCCTCCCTCCATTGGAGGACAGGGGATGGTGTGGGTTATAACGGTGGGTAACAGACGGACTGTGTCCTCCCTCCCTCCCTCCATTGGAGGACAGGGGATGGTGTGGGTTATAACGGTGGGTAACAGGCGGACTGTGTCCTCCCTCCCTCCCTCCATTGGAGGACAGGGGATGGTGTGGGTTATAACGGTGGGTAACAGACGGACTGTGTTCTCCCTCCCTCCCTCCATTGGAGGACAGGGGATGGTGTCGGTTATAACGGTGGGTAACAGGCGGACTGTGCCTTCCAGCGGCGGGCAGACGGACAGTGGATGGCGGTTGCGTCGTGACCTAAAGATATACTATGGACCATAATAGCAAATACGCGCTGTGAATATATGCCGGGTTGAGAGGTATGCCGGGTTGAGAGAATGTATGCCGGGTTGAGACGGCGTTGGTTGATCGAGTGTTACCGGCTCTGGCATTATCAGGCGGTTGAAGCCGGTGCTGGTCCTTGGCTCGTTGTGACGGCGTTTCCAGCGCGGCTTTTGTGGCGCTGTCGGCCGGTGGAGCGGCTGCACACAGTCGGCCGGACACGGCGCCGGACACGGCCGCTCCACACACTCCGGAAGCCCGCTCTCGATCGCGTCCCCGCACGGGAAGCGGGCTGTCTCAGCTCGGGCGGCAGCCACCGAAAACAGGTCTCGGCGGCGCGGCGCGGCGGCTTCGCAGCTCGCATCTCGCAGCTCGGGACTAACCGCCGCGGAAGCCAGCTGTCAGCGCCGGGAGCGGTTCGTTCCGGGGGTCTTCGATAAGTGGTTCGGACCGCGCGCTGCCCGGCCCGCGGAACGTTCGGCCAGTGGGGCGCGTTCGTAGCCTCGACTGGTGAGGTCGACAGGGAGCGCCCGATGTGTCGGGGGGGGGGGGGGTCCGTTAATGTGCCGGGTGCGGGGTGGGGTGTCTGTCGATTTGTCGTGTGTGAGGACGCCCATGGATGTGCTGTATGGGGGTTCCTATCGATGTGTCGTGTGAGGGCGCCCGTCAATGTTCTGTGTGAGGGCGTCCATCGATGTGTGTATATGAGGGTACACAATGCCAGTCGATGCTGGACTGGCTGTATGGGCGCAGCAGTCGGGGTGCTTGAGCTAGCGAGCCCCGATTGGTGATTGGTGAGAAGGAGCTGGGATAGAAGGGCTCATTGTGGCCTCAATGACACACGTCTGCTTGTCATGGACGCCGATGCCGACGCTGATGTGCGTTAACTAACGCGGAATCTCCAGACGATCTGCTTAGATGGGACATAGCCAAACAAATCATAGTGCAAAGCAACGACTGCAACATCCTCATATTTTCTCATTTCCTCTTCTCGCTCACCTCCCTCCTTTCTCCTCATCCCATGTGCCCAGCCGTTGTAGCTGGCGCTGCCTGCGTGCGACTTGCGAGTCAGACCTGCCAGCTAAAGTGCATCTGCCGCCGACTCCACTCTGCCGCCGGGAATCACTCCGTCTCCAGAATGGCACCGCACAGAGCAGGTGCTTTAAATGCATGCCACAGTCGGACTCGTTACCGGCACTGCTGGACGCCGCATTGTGATCCCCACGACAGACGGCAATGGCAAATATCTCACGGCCGCTGTTTGGATAGCTCAGTGCCAATCGAGTTGGTAATGTTTTCTTATTGAGCTGCCCTGGTGGATCTGTTGGCTGGCGCAGTGAGCTGAGTGCTCGGCTTGATCGAACTGCTGCTGCTGCTGCTGCTCCGAAACGGTTACTCGCCGCCGGGAACGGCGCCACTTTGGGCTCGCGTCGATATTATGGTCTGTTTTTAATTCAGTAGATGTCTCCTGGACATCTTCCCTGAGACCGTTGCGCTGATTAAAAGCCGCCGGTTCTGCAGAAGTTTTTAATTAGAGCATTGTACCTTTCGCGCACAGTGGAAAATAATTGATCGTTTTTCGTCAGTAGTGCGACAGAGACAAGCGCGTACGGCTCACAAACTAAAACCATTCATCTGAAGATAACGTGAAGACCACCCAGACATATCATGGTTCGATTACACAGAACATCGCCCACCGTATCTGGTGTGACGTTGCCAGTATTCATTGAACTAACGAAACCTGACGCTCCGTGATGAGCTTATCTAAAAGGCTCCCTTTTTCGATAAACTTCAACAACTTCCTTAATGACCTGCGAGGCCGTGCCACCGCGTCAAGTAACGATCCTTGTAGTTTATGTGTTCCACCTCCTCCGTTGTGCACCACACCAGGTAATGAGTGTTTTAGTTTACGCCGCCGTTATGGAACTAATTTTGAGGCGGCGTGGTCGTTTTCCCCAGGCGGGCGGCCACGGGGAAGGGCCGGTCGATGTTAGGTGGCTAATGGCAGGCGGACAATGCGGACCGTGGCCATCGGCCGGTGTTGGAGACGCGTCGGTGACCGCTGGTGACCGTTGATGACCACTGGTGACCGCTGGTGACCGCTGGTGACCGCTGGTGACCGCTGGTGACCGCTGGTGACCGCTGGTGACCGCTGGTGACCGCTGGTGACCGCTGGTGACCGCTGGTGACCGCTGGTGACCGCTGGTGACCGCTGGTGACCGCTGGTGACCGCTGGTGACCGCTGGTGACCGCTGGTGACCGCTGGTGACCGCTGGTGACCGCTGGTGACCGCTGGTGACCGCTGGTGACCGCTGGTGACCGCTGGTGACCGCTGGTGACCGCTGGTGACCGCTGGTGACCGCTGGTGACCGCTGGTGACCGCTGGTGACCGCTGGTGACCGCTGGTGACCGCTGGTGACCGCTGGTGACCGCTGGTGACCGCTGGTGACCGCTGGTGACCGCTGGTGACCGCTGGTGACCGCTGGTGACCGCTGGTGACCGCTGGTGACCGCTGGTGACCGCTGGTGACCGCTGGTGACCGCTGGTGACCGCTGGTGACCGCTGGTGACCGCTGGTGACCGCTGGTGACCGCTGGTGACCGCTGGTGACCGCTGGTGACCGCTGGTGACCGCTGGTGACCGCTGGTGACCGCTGGTGACCGCTGGTGACCGCTGGTGACCGCTGGTGACCGATGGTGACCGCTGGTGACCGCTGGTGACCGCTGGTGACCGCTGGTGACCGCTGGTGACCGCTGGTGGCCGCTGGTGGCCGCTGGTGGCCGCTGGTGACCGCTGGTGACCGCTGGTGACCGCTGGTGACCGCTGGTGACCGCTGGTGACCGCTGGTGACCGCTGGTGACCGTCGGTGGCTGGTGGACTGCAGCCGTTATGGGACGGCCGGGCCGCGCCGGGCCGCGCCGGGCCGCGCCGGCCGCCGCTGGGGTGCCCGGTTTACGGCGTTTTGATGTGGTCGGCATGCGGCGGGCGTGGCCGGCCGACACGTATCGGGCGTGCTGCCGTGGCGAGCACGGCCGTCCGGCGCCTATCGACGTTCGTACAGCACGCCCGGTGTGACACCGAGCTGTAGTCACGCGGTCAACGCAGCCGGCGTGCTGGGCCGGTCACGTGGCCAGCGCGACTGACACAGCGGCCACGACGGGTTGGTCACGTGACAGGGGGACGGAACGGGCCGTGGGATGGGGTGGTGTGACCCGGTGACTCGTCAGAACAGCCGATAGGTGACGTGCCGACGACCTCAGGGATGGGGTGGTGTGACTCGGTGACACGTCACAACAGCCGATAGGTGACGGGTGACGACCTCAGGGATGGGGTGGTGTGACTCGGTGACACGTCACAACAGCCGATAGGTGACGGGTGACGACCTCAGGGATGGGGTGGTGTGACCCGGTGACTCGTCACAACAGCCGATAGGTGACGTGCTGACGACCTCAGGGATGGGGTGGTGTGACTCGGTGACTCGTCAGAACAGCCGATAGGTGACGGCTGACGACCTCGGGGATGGGGTGGTGTGACCCGGTGACTCGTCACAACAGCCGATAGGTGACGGCTGACGACCTCAGGGACGATGTGGTGGTGTGACTCGGTGACACATCACAACAGCCGATAGGTGACGTGCTGACGACCTCAGGGATGGGGTGGTGTGACCCGGTGACACGTCAGAACAGCCGATAGGTGACGGGTGACGACCTCAGGGATGGGGTGGTGTGACCCGGTGACACATCAGAACAGCCGATAGGTGACGTGCTGACGACCTCAGGGACGATGGGCCGGTCGTGATGCCGAGGTCACGCCGGCTCTCACCCTCCTTGGCTGCAACTGGCCTGCTTATCGCTGGCGCTGTAACTGAGAAGAAAAAATGGTGAGAATCGTCAGCTACGAACACTGCAATTGATGCTGTAAAATGCCTTTTCTCGTCATTGTTTTGCTCCATCAATTCAAAGTTCACAAAATCGTATGACAGTTTTCGCCACTACCTTCTGTCGGATCGGCGGCAGGACTCTCACACTACCTTCTGTCGGATCGGCGGCAGGACTCGCACACTACCTTCTGTCGGATCGGCGGAAGGAGTCGCACACTACCTTCTGTCGGATCGGCGGCAGGACTCGCACACTACCTTCTGTCGGATCGGCGGCAGGACTCGCACACTACCTTCTGTCGGATCGGCGGCAGGACTCGCACACTACCTTCTGTCGGATCGGCGGCAGGACTCGCACACTACCTTCTGTCGGATCGGCGGAAGGAGTCGCACACTACCTTCTGTCGGATCGGCGGAAGGAGTCGCACACTACCTTCTGTCGGATCGGTGGAAGGAGTCGCACACTACCTTCTCTCGGATCGGCGGAAGGACTCGCACACTACCTTCTCTCGGATCGGCGGAAGGACTCGCACACTACCTTCTGTCGGATCGGCGGAAGGAGTCGCACACTACCTTCTCTCGGATCGGCGGAAGGACTCTCACACTACCTTCTGTCGGATCGGCGGCAGGACTCGCACACTACCTTCTGTCGGATCGGCGGAAGGAGTCGCACACTACCTTCTGTCGGATCGGCGGAAGGAGTCGCACACTACCTTCTGTCGGATCGGCGGAAGGAATCGCACACTACCTTCTGTCGGATCGGTGGCAGGACTCGCACACTACCTTCTGTCGGATCGGCGGCAGGACTCGCACACTACCTTCTGTCGGATCGGTGGAAGGAGTCGCACACTACCTTCTCTCGGATCGGTGGAAGGAATCGCACACTACCTTCTCTCGGATCGGTGGAAGGAGTCGCACACTACCTTCTGTCGGATCGGCGGCAGGACTCTCACACTACCTTCTGTCGGATCGGCGGCAGGACTCGCACACTACCTTCTGTCGGATCGGCGGAAGGAGTCGCACACTACCTTCTGTCGGATCGGCGGCAGGACTCGCACACTACCTTCTGTCGGATCGGCGGCAGGACTCGCACACTACCTTCTGTCAGATCGGCGGCAGGACTCGCACACTACCTTCTGTCGGATCGGCGGCAGGACTCGCACACTACCTTCTGTCGGATCGGCGGAAGGACTCGCACACTACCTTCTGTCGGATCGGTGGAAGGAGTCGCACACTACCTTCTCTCGGATCGGTGGAAGGAATCGCACACTACCTTCTCTCGGATCGGTGGAAGGAGTCGCACACTACCTTCTGTCGGATCGGCGGCAGGACTCTCACACTACCTTCTGTCGGATCGGCGGCAGGACTCGCACACTACCTTCTGTCGGATCGGCGGAAGGAGTCGCACACTACCTTCTGTCGGATCGGCGGCAGGACTCGCACACTACCTTCTGTCGGATCGGCGGAAGGAGTCGCACACTACCTTCTGTCGGATCGGCGGAAGGAGTCGCACACTACCTTCTGTCGGATCGGTGGAAGGAGTCGCACACTACCTTCTCTCGGATCGGCGGAAGGACTCGCACACTACCTTCTCTCGGATCGGCGGAAGGACTCGCACACTACCTTCTGTCGGATCGGCGGAAGGAGTCGCACACTACCTTCTCTCGGATCGGCGGAAGGACTCTCACACTACCTTCTGTCGGATCGGCGGCAGGACTCGCACACTACCTTCTGTCGGATCGGCGGAAGGAGTCGCACACTACCTTCTGTCGGATCGGCGGAAGGACTCGCACACTACCTTCTGTCGGATCGGCGGAAGGAATCGCACACTACCTTCTGTCGGATCGGCGGAAGGACTCGCACACTACCTTCTGTCGGATCGGCGGAAGGAGTCGCACACTACCTTCTGTCGGATCGGTGGAAGGAGTCGCACACTACCTTCTCTCGGATCGGCGGAAGGACTCGCACACTACCTTCTGTTGGATCGGCGGAAGGAGTCGCACACTACCTTCTGTCGGATCGGCGGAAGGAGTCGCACACTACCTTCTGTCGGATCGGCGGAAGGAATCGCACACTACCTTCTGTCGGATCGGTGGAAGGAATCGCACACTACCTTCTGTCGGATCGGCGGCAGGACTCGCACACTACCTTCTGTCGGATCGGTGGAAGGAGTCGCACACTACCTTCTGTCGGATCGGCGGCAGGACTCGCACACTACCTTCTGTCGGATCGGTGGAAGGAGTCGCACACTACCTTCTGTCGGATCGGTGGAAGGAGTCGCACACTACCTTCTGTCGGATCGGTGGAAGGAGTCGCACACTACCTTCTGTCGGATCGGTGGAAGGAGTCGCACACTACCTTCTGTCGGATCGGTGGAAGGAGTCGCACACTACCTTCTGTCGGATCGGCGGAAGGAATCGCACACTACCTTCTGTCGGATCGGTGGAAGGAGTCGCACACTACCTTCTGTCGGATCGGTGGAAGGAGTCGCACACTACCTTCTGTCGGATCGGTGGAAGGAGTCGCACACTACCTTCTGTCGGATCGGTGGAAGGAGTCGCACACTACCTTCTGTCGGATCGGCGGAAGGAATCGCACACTACCTTCTGTCGGATCGGCGGAAGGAATCGCACACTACCTTCTGTCGGATCGGTGGAAGGAGTCGCACACTACCTTCTGTCGGATCGGTGGAAGGAGTCGCACACTACCTTCTGTCGGATCGGCGGAAGGACTCGCACACTACCTTCTGTCGGATCGGTGGAAGGAATCGCACACTACCTTCTGTCGGATCGGTGGAAGGAGTCGCACACTACCTTCTGTCGGATCGGCGGAAGGAATCGCACACTACCTTCTGTCGGATCGGTGGAAGGACTCGCACACTACCTTCTGTCGGATCGGCGGCAGGAATCGCACACTACCTTCTGTCGGATCGGCGGCAGGACTCGCACACTACCTTCTGTCGGATCGGCGGAAGGAGTCGCACACTACCTTCTGTCGGATCGGTGGAAGGAGTCGCACACTACCTTCTGTCGGATCGGCGGAAGGACTCGCACACTACCTTCTGTCGGATCGGTGGAAGGAATCGCACACTACCTTCTGTCGGATCGGTGGAAGGAGTCGCACACTACCTTCTGTCGGATCGGCGGAAGGAATCGCACACTACCTTCTGTCGGATCGGTGGAAGGACTCGCACACTACCTTCTGTCGGATCGGCGGCAGGAATCGCACACTACCTTCTGTCGGATCGGCGGCAGGACTCGCACACTACCTTCTGTCGGATCGGCGGAAGGAGTCGCACACTACCTTCTGTCGGATCGGTGGAAGGAGTCGCACACTACCTTCTGTCGGATCGGTGGAAGGACTCGCAGACTACCTTCTGTCGGATCGGCGGAAGGAGTCGCACACTACCTTCTGTCGGATCGGTGGAAGGAGTCGCACACTACCTTCTGTCGGATCGGTGGAAGGACTCGCACACTACCTTCTGTCGGATCGGTGGAAGGAGTCGCACACTACCTTCTCTCGGATCGGCGGAAGGAGTCGCACACTACCTTCTGTTGGATCGGTGGAAGGAGTCGCACACTACCTTCTGTCGGATCGGTGGAAGGACTCGCACACTACCTTCTGTCGGATCGGTGGAAGGAGTCGCACACTACCTTCTCTCGGATCGGCGGAAGGAGTCGCACACTACCTTCTGTCGGATCGGTGGAAGGACTCGCACACTACCTTCTGTCGGATCGGTGGAAGGAGTCGCACACTACCTTCTCTCGGATCGGCGGCAGGACTCGCACACTACCTTCTGTCGGATCGGTGGAAGGAATCGCACACTACCTTCTGTCGGATCGGCGGAAGGAATCGCACACTACCTTCTCTCGGATCGGCGGAAGGAGTCGCACACTACCTTCTCTCGGATCGGCGGCAGGAGTCGCACACTACCTTCTGTCGGATCGGTGGAAGGAGTCGCAGACCAGCATCAGGCTCAATGGCATCTAGGCAGCTGTGACAGAAATCGCCTCCTGGCTCCTGTTGTCGATAAGATTATATAAGAATACATTTACAGCGCGTCATCCAGGCTATTGTTGCTGAATGGCTCGGTCTT
>JAXIVJ010002068.1:52500-85000 GCA_036785665.1 Chirona hameri
GACGGGACAGGACATGACGGGACAGGACATGACGGGACATGACGGGACATGACGGGACATGACGGGACATGACGGGACATGACGGGACGGGACGGGACATAACGGGACATGACGGGATGGGATGGGATCACTTTTAGCAGCGTGATATAATACAGTATTACACATTGCATGTGTATCTCTAGCGCTGGCCGTGCTCCACCTGTTTGTCTCACTAAGTTTCTTCCCTCCCCAGATGATGTTATACTTATCATACTTGCTGTTTCGCCTGTCCCAGTTATCGATTTGGGTGGCCAACTCAGTCATTAGTGTGACGTAGTTGACTCAAGTTATGTATTTGCTCTCGGAAAGTTATCGCATGATGTGGTCCACGCCTCGTTTGCCTTTCATCTTGTCGCAAACAAGTTAATTGCCTCTTACAAACTGCGCTCCTGGGATAGTATGATACACTTGCGTTCCTGCGCTAATCGCATCGCTGATGGGATTATTATAAGTGTGTCGTTGTTTCGTCTCCCTTGTGACTATTTCTCTCGAGAGTCATTTAGCTTGCATTTGTTGTGGATCGTCCCGTGATCGTTGGGATAAAGTGGACATATCACAGGTGACACCAGGAAAAAACAATATCTTATCCACCGTAAACCTGCATTATTTAAATACTACGTATGCATTTCATTTATTCATTGTTTATCAAATGTGTCCGCATGTTTGATTATTCTCCGAAAAAAGTAAAAGCATGCAATATTGCAAGGTCCATTGTTCTGTAGCAAACTTACGTTAAGATGGATATGAAAATTACGTCTGTGTTGACTCAATGGTGATAAGGGCTGTTTCCACTAAGCCTCTGACTCTGGCTAGTGACTGTCGAAAAGTTGGGCTGCTGTGATACAGATCGCGGTGTCTCGGGACACAGTGCAGCCGTCTGATGGCGCCACATCTAGGGTGATGTGACGTCACATGTGATGTGCTGGCATCGCTGTGCTCTGCCTGCAGCTGCGGCCCGCGATCCTAGTCAGACCAGACCGGTGGGGTGCGACCCGCGATCCTAGTCAGACGAGACCGGTAGGTGCGGCCCGCGATCCTAGTCAGACCAGACCGGTGGGCTGCGGCCCGCGATCCTAGTCAGACCAGACCGGTGGGCTGCGACCCGCGATCCTAGTCAGACCAGACCGGTGGGTGCGGCCCGCGATCCTAGTCAGACCAGACCGGTGGGCTGCGGCCCGCGATCCTAGTCAGACCAGACCGGTGGGCTGCGGCCCGCGATCCTAGTCAGACCAGACCGGTGGGGTGCGGCCCACGGTCACAGGTCAGGGGTGGGATGCAGTACACGGTCACAGGTCAGGGTGCGGCCCACGGTCACAGGTCAGGGTGGGGTGCAGTACACGGTCACAGGTCAGGGGTGGGTAGAGCCCACGGTCACAGGTCAGGGTGCAGTTCACGGTCACAGGTCAGGGGTGGGGTGCGGCCCACGGTCACAGGTCAGGGGTGGGGTGCGGCCCACGGTCACAGGTCAGGGTGGGGTGCAGTACACGGTCACAGGTCAGGGGTGGGGTGCAGTCCACAGTCACAGGTCAGGGGTGGGGTGAAGTCCACGGTCACAGGTCAGGGGTGGGGTGCAGTACACGGTCACAGGTCAGGGGTGGGGTGCGGCCCACGGTCACAAGTCAGGGGTGGGGTGCAGCCCACGTTCACAGGTCACACGTCAGGGTGCGGCCCACGGTCACAGGTCAGGGGTGGGGTGGGGCCCACGGTCGCAGGTCACAGGTCAGGGTGCGGCCCACGGTCACAGGTCAGGGGTGGGGTGCAGCCCACGTTCACAGGTCCAGGTCAGGGTGCGGCCCACGGTCACAGGTCAGGGGTGGGGTGGGGCCCACGGTCGCAGGTCACAGGTCAGGGTGCGGCCCACGGTCACAGGTCAGGGGTGGGGTGCAGCCCACGGTCACAGGTCACAGGGCAGGGTGCGGCCCACGGTCACAGGTCAGGGTTGGGGTGCAGTCCACGGGCACAGGTCAGGGATGGGGTACAGCCCACGGTCACAGGTCAGGGGTGGGGTGCAGTCCACGGCCACAGGTCAGGGGTGGGGTGCAGTCCACGGTCACAGGTCAGGCTGGTGAGCTCGCTCGGCTGTCTGTCGGCTGAAAACCGGTGCCAGCTCCGCCATCATCATGTCTCATATAGGTGCCAGCGGGCGGACAGGTCGCGCGCTCCTGTTCACTCTGCACGCCCATGTCAGCTCCTCACTCTTAACAGTTACACGTCGCCGTGTCAGTTGGGCTCGTTTGATAACGGCGCTGGTGTCGGGTGGCTGCCGCGGTCCAGCGACAGGCTCAGAGCCGGATACGACCCGGTCCCGGACCCCACCGGTGGCCGGGTTATGGTGGCCGGCTGGTATATATGTATATATGTATATATATATATATATATATATATATATATATATATATATATATATATATATATATATATATATATATATATATATATATATATATATAAAGCGCCTTGTGTGTGTGTGTGTGTGTGTGTGTGTGTGTGTGTGTGTGTGTGTGTGTGTGTGTGTGTGTGTGTGTGTGTGTGTGTGTGTGTGTGTCTGTGTGTGTGTGTGTGTGTGTGTGTGTGTGTGTGTGTGTGTGTGTGTGTGTGTGTGTGTGTGTGTGTGTGTGTGTGTCTGTGTCTGTGTGTCTGTGTGTCTGTGTGTGTGTGTGTGTGTGTCTGTGTGTCTGTGTGTCTGTGTGTCTGTGTGTGTGTCTGTGTCTGTGTCTGTGTGTCTGTGTGTCTGTGTGTGTGTCTGTGTGTGTGTCTGTGTGTGTCTGTGTGTGTCTGTGTCTGTGTCTGTGTGTCTTGTGTGTCTGTGTGTGTGTGTGTGTTCGGGGTGCGAGACACGGAGCAGGCGGGTGGCGCTGACAGGCCGGGCCGGCGCCATCTGATGGCTGACTCTTGTCGCCGCCGGCTAATCTGTTGGTGGGCGTGACGGTCCCCGCCGGCTGCACCCACCCCTACCCCGACCTCCAGCGCCGGCCGGCACAGAGGCTACTGCACCGCCGCTGTACAGTGGCCGCTGTACCGCCGCCGGCTCGAGGACAGCCGAGCCAGCTGAGGCCGGTCTCAGTTCCCCTCAGTTCCCCGCGCGGCAGAGTTTGCTGAGAGCAACCGCTGTCGTCGTCCCGCTCAGCCCCCGCCCGCTGGCTTCCTCCGCCGCTGTCGTCGTCCCGCTCAGCCCCGCCCGCTAGCTTCCTCCGCCGCTGTCGTCGTCCCGCTCAGCCCCCCACCCGCTGGCTTCCTCCGCCGCTGTCGTCGTCCCGCTCAGCCCCCGCCCGCTGGCTTCCTCCGCTGCTGTCGTCGTCCCGCTCAGCCCCCGCCCGCTGGCTTCCTCCGCTGCTGTCGTCGTCCCGCTCAGCCCCCGCCCGCTGGCTTCCTCCGCTGCTGTCGTCGTCCCGCTCAGCCTCCCACCCCCACCCGCTGGCTTCCTCCGCTGCTGTCGTCGTCCCGCTCAGCCCCCTCCCCCTCCCCGCCCGCTGGCTTCTTCCGCCGCTGTCGTCGTCCCGCTCAGCCCCCCCCCCCCCCCGCCCGCTGGCTTCCTCCGCCGCTGTCGTCGTCCCGCTCAGCCCCCCCCCCCCCCCCCCCCCCTCGCCCGCTGGCTTCCTCCGCCGCCGCGCTCCGCCCCGCACTCCGGCCGGCCAAATTTGATTTGCTCAGCCGCGAGTGCGCCTCATTCGTTATGGGCGGCACGGATCAGTCATTGATGTGCGGCGCCGGCAGGCCAGGTTAAAAGTTTACGCCACGCGGTATTGCCGATCCATTTCGGACGCCCCGCTGCTGGTGCCGCCGCTTCGCTGGCAGCTGAGGGCGGTATGAGCCGGGAGAGATGGTGTCCGTGTCAGTGTCAGTGTCGGTGTCGGTGTCAATGGCCGCGCCTGTGCCTGAACTCTCACGTAACCTGCTCGAATTCAAATTAAAACGAGTCAACTTGAAATGAAAATAAATCAAATTGAAATTAAAATATGTCGCCTGCTATAAAATACGCCGTTGACGCGTTGAGAGACTGCAGTTTAATCCACACTGTGGTGGTAAATCTGCAGCACTGTGGTGGGCAATTTCAGCAGAACGCTCGAATGACACAACAGCTACTGGAATATTACACCTCCAGATATAAACTATCACCATTACTCCGGTTACGTTGCTTAATATTTGTCATATAAAGTTATAAAATTCAACTTATAGAAAGAGTACGATATCGCCAGTGGCGGGTGCAGCATTGCAGCAACAATCATTAACGGATCACCTGCGTCAATCATTAACGGATCACCTGCGTTAATCATTAACGGATCACCTGCGGCGCACATAGTATGACGTGTGCGCCGCCAATACGTTTTTTGTCGCCATGCAGCGCTACTGGGCGCTGGCTCTGGCCGGCCGGCTGCTCACTAGCTCGTCCAAGGTCAATATGCCTGAGGCGTTGTTACTAAGCGGACCTGTCCTGATAGAGTAAAGGGTGCTGGTTGTTGGTAAAGCATGAAAGACGAGCATACGACATTGTTTCTTTGAAGTTTTATTTGACTTTATCTCATTTAAATTTCATTTTCCTATATTCTATTTTGAAGTTGATGTAGTTCGGTTTCAATTTGTCTTTTTATTTTGAAACGAGAAGAAAAAAATGTAGAGATGTCGCCGTCCGCCGGCCGCACGTGACCGCTTCCGATGTGGGATGATGGAGGTCACCATCACCATCACCATCACCGCACCATCCGGCGGCACCATCCGGCGGCGGTGATCTGCAGCTGGGTCTCGCCAGCCCTCCCCCAACCCCTCCCACTTCCACTCCACCCACCCACCCCACCTCACCCACCCCAACCCACCCCACCTCACCTCACCTCACCTCACCTCACCTCACCTCACCCACCCCACCCCACCCGGCCCCACCCGGCCCCACCCCACCCACCCACCCACCTCACCTCACCTCACCTCACCTCACCTCACCTCACCTCACCTCACCTCATCTCACCTCACCTCACCCCACCTCACCCCACTCCACCCCACCCCACCCCACCCGGCCCCACCAGGCC
Organism: Chirona hameri; assembly: GCA_036785665.1. NCBI lineage: Eukaryota > Metazoa > Arthropoda > Thecostraca > Balanomorpha > Balanidae > Chirona > Chirona hameri. The sequence goes on from JAXIVJ010002068.1 coordinate 57,558, forward strand.
GCACCCCACCCGGCCCGGCCCCGCCCACCCCACCCCACCTCACCTCACTTCACCTCACTTCACCCCACCCCACCCCACCCCACCTCACCCCATCCCACCCCACCTCACCTCACCCCACCTCACCCCACTCCACCCCACCCCACCCCACCCGGCCCCACCCCACCCCACCCGGCCCCACCCAGCCCCACCCGGCCCCACCAAGCCCCACCAGGCCCCATACGGCTCCACCCAACCCCTCCCACCCCACCCACCTCACCTCACCCCACCTCACCCCACCCCACCCCACCCGACCCCACCAGGCCCCACCAGGCCCCATCCTGCTCCACCCAACCCCTCCCCACCCCACCCCACCCCACCCCACCCCACCTCACCTCACCTCACCTCACCCCACCTCACCCCCCTCACCCCACATCACCCCACCTCACCCCACCTCACCCCACCTCACCCCCACCCCACCCCACTCCACCTCACCTCACCCCACCACACCTAACCCCACCTCACCTCACCCCACCTCACCTCACCTCACCTCACCTCACTCCACCTCACCACACCTCACTCCACTTCACCACACCTCACCTCACCCACCTCACCTCACCCCACCTCACCCCACCTCACCTCACCTCACCCCACCCCACCTCACCCCACCTCACCCCACCCCACCCCACCTCACCCCACCTCACCTCACCTCACCTCACCTCACCCCACCCCACCCCACCCCACCCCACCCCACCCCACCCCACCTCACCCCACCTAACCCCACCTCACCCCACCTCACCTCACCCCACCTCACCCCACCTCACTCCACTTCACCCCACCTCACCCCACCTCACCTCACCTCACCCCACCTCACCCCACCCCACCTCACCCCACCTCACCTCACCTCACCCCACCTCACCTCACCCCACCCAACCCCACCCCACCTCACCTCATCCCACCCCACTTCACTCCACCTCACCTCACCCCACACCACCCAACCCCACATCACCCCACCTCACCTCATCCCACCTCACCCCACCCCACCCCACCCCACCCCACCCCACCCCACCCCCACTTCACCCCACCTCACCTCACCCCACCTCACCCCACCTCACCCCACCTCACCCCACCTCACTCCACTTCACCCCACCTCACCTCACCCCACCCCACCTCACCCACCCCACCTCACCACACCACACCTCACCCCACCACACCTCACCTCACCTCACCTCACCTCACCTCACCTCACCTCACCTCACCTCACCTCACCTCACCTCACCCCACCCCACCCCACCCCACCCCACCCCACCCCACCCCACCCCACCTCACCTCACCCCACCCCATCTCACCCCACCCCACCCCACCCACCCCACCCCACCCACCCCACCCCACCCCTCGCGCGCGGCACACAGCGGGGAAGTCGATCACCGGCCAACTGCCGCCTGACTGCCGCCAGCCGGCGATCCATCGCCGGCCGCGCCGCCTCGCAATGGGGCTTATTTGCAGTTGATTTATGCGATGCCCGGGTGATGGATGTCGGATACGCCGCCGCCGCCGCCGCCGCCGCCGTATTGGGTTATACAATGAAGCCGTCCTGACGCGCGTCTCCCCTTCTTCTGTTGATACGTGCTCGTCCGAGGACGGCCTTAAACATCGACCAGCCGCCCGAGGACGCCGATTGACGTGCTTCGCCGAGATGTATGCATCGGTTTTAGATTGTTTGACTAAGCAGGCGTCGTCAGTGGCTGTGTTACGGTGTGTGTGGGCTGCCCGGGCGGGGTTTACAGTTGGTTTATCGGCGGTGGAATGGCTGAGGACACAGCCGCCGGCGGCTGATGTATTGCCGGAGCCCGGAGTTGAGTCGCGCCCCTGATGACCGCCGCCGCGGGGCCGCCGCCGCCGCCCGGCCACTGATGGGCTGCACTGGGTCGCTGGCTCGCTCCAGGGGCCAGCGGACCCCGGACACCGATACCAAATCGAGACGGCTGATTGGGGAGCACTGCTGGCCGGCGACTGAGTAACCACGTCATCCGGCTGGTTCTGTTCGGCGTTCCGGCTGGTTCTGTTCAAACAGCCAGCTGAGTGACACGCCCGGCAGGTTCTGTTCGGACTGACCTCCTAACTGACTAACTGTCCGCCTCCCCGGCAGGTTCTCCACCAAAGAGTCGGCCACCAACGCCATCGTCTCCGTGCACAACACGGAGATCAACGGCCAGCTGGTCAAGTGTTCCTGGGGCAAGGAGTCGGGCGACCCGAACCACGCGCCGGCCGCCGGCGGTCCGGCCGGCTTCGCCCCCTTGCCGGCCGCCGGCGCCCAGTACCCGTACAACGGCTACGGCCAGATGGGCTACTGGTACCCGCAGGGCTACCCGGCCGCGGCGCAGGCGCAGATGCAGGGCATGCAGGGCTACGGCATCCAGTATGGCTACCAGTATGGCTACCAGCAGGGGTGAGTGCTGCACGCGCTCGATCGAGCCAATTTTGCCACTCGGCACTTTCGTCATTATCTCCTCCCCGCGTTCGTTTTGATTGCGTTGTTGATTATTGCATCTCGGAGAAATGTGTGCTGCTGCTGCATCCTCGGCTCGGGTTCATTCTCAGCGTTCAGCTTTGACGAGTTTGCCTCGACGGTCTTGTTTTCTCGTGCGGGCTACTGAACGACCATCTGCTTTTGTTTACTTGGTTTGTTTGGTTCTTTTTAGCGGCATGACGCAGGACTTCGGAGGAGCGCAGGGCGGCCCGCCGTCCTAGTGCCTGGCGCTGCGGCGCGCACCACTGTGACAGAGGTGGCGGTGAGGAGCGCTGGTCGCAGCGGCGCGGCCAGCCGCTCTGGACTGGCGGTAGCGGTGGGGACCGAGCGGGGCGCGTGAGACCGAGCGGGCCCGCTGTTCGGCTTCGCGCCGCGCCGTGCCATGTCGTGAGAGACACGCACGATCAATAAAGACTGAGGAGAGCGGCAGGTTTGCCGGTGTGTCTCGGTCGTCTGGTAGCTGTGGTCGCGTGTGTGTGTGTGTGTGTGTGTGTGTGTGTGTGTGTGTGTGTGTGTGTGTGTGTGTGTGTGTGTGTGTGTGTGTGTGTGTGTGTGTGTGTGTGTGTGTGTGTGTGTGTGTGTGTGTGTGTGTGTGTGTGTGTGTGTGTGTGTGTGTGTGTGTGTGTGTGTGTGTGTGTGTGTGTGTGTGTGTGTGTGTGTGTGTGTGTGTGTGTGTGTGTGTGTGTGTGTGTGTGTGTGTGTGTGTGTGTGTGTGTGTGTGTGTGTGTGTGTGTGTGTGTGTGTGTGTGTGTGTGTGTGTGTGTGTGTGTGTGTGTGTGTGTGTGTGTGTGTGTGTGTGTGTGTGTGTGTGTGTGTGTGTGTGTGTGTGTGTGTGTGTGTGTGTGTGTGTGTGTGTGTGTGTGTGTGTGTGTGTGTGCGCGTGTGTGCGTGTGCGTGTGCGTGTGCGTGTGCGTGTGCGTGTGCGTGTGCGTGTGCGTGTGCGTGCGTGTGTGCGTGCGTGCGTGTGCGTGCGTGCGTGCGTGCGTGCGTGCGTGCGTGCGTGCATGCGTGCGCGTGCGCGTGCGCGTGCGTGTGTGTGTGTGTGTGTGTGTGTGTGTGTGTGTGTGTGTGTGTGTGTGTGTGTGTGTGTGTGTGTGTCCTGCGGTCGTGTGGCGTGCCGTCTCACCTGGCTGGTCCGACACGGCAGCGCTGCAGGCGAGGTGAGGAGCGGCCCGGACCCGCCCCGTGCATGTCGCCCGTCCTAGAGAGAGCTGCATGTCAGTCGCTCGTCGCTCGCCGGCGCACGGCCCACCCTGCGATGTGTCGTGCTCACCCGTACCTGGCTGCACGTCCGAGACTGCACTGTGTATATATGACACCATTGGTCCGCTGTGAGCTGTCGTACTGGCGCACTTGGGCACTGCGCATTTGAGACAAATACAACATTCAGCCTGAAAGGTTTGCACTGCCCCCTTTGGCAACTGATTGAGAAAGCCCCTTTGGCAACTGATTGAGAAAGCTGCGTGCAGGGCGGCGGCCGAACTGGGCGCTCCTCATGTGGACGGGTTTTACGATCTGCCGGCAGTACGTCTGCAGAAGTTTGTTGTTAACTAAGCTCGGTCATTCGTAGCTCTGGTGTCGGTGCGTTCGTAGCCGTTGAGTGCTGCGAGGCCGGCACGGAAGCCGCTCGCTGATGCTGGCGAGGATCTGTCCTCCTTCCCGCGGGAAATCAGAGCCGTCCTCGCCGCTGTCATATAAAAACTATAATCAAATCGCCAAATATGCCCGTCCGGCTGGCGACTGGGCGTCGGGGGAGCGGCGGTACCGGCTCCCACGCCGTGTTTACTGAGGCGGCCGGCCCGGCGGCGGACCGCAGATCGTCAGTCCTCCACCAGAGCAGATCCTCAATCCACATCAGAGGAGATCCTCAGTCCACATCAGAGCAGACCCTCAGTCCACATCAGAGCAGACCCTTAGTCCCCTTCAGAGCAGATCCTTAGTCCCCCATCAGAGCAGACCCTTAGTCCCCATCAGAGCAGATCCTTAGTCCCCTTCAGAGCAGATCCTTAGTCCCCCACCAGAGGAGATCCTTAGTCCCCATCAGAGCAGATCCTTAGTCCACACCAGAGAAGATCCTTAGTCCCCCACCAGAGGAGATCCTTAGTCCCCATCAGAGCAGATCCTTAGTCCCCCACCAGAGGAGATCATTAGTCCCCATCAGAGCAGATCCTTAGTCCCCACCAGAGGAGACCCTTAGTCCCCCATCAGAGCAGATCCTTAGTCCCCATCAGAGCAGATCCTTAGTCCCTTCAGAGCAGACCCTTAGTCCCTTCAGAGCAGACCCTTCGTCTCCCATCAGATCAGATCATTAGTCCCCTTCAGAGCAGATCCTTAGTCCCCATCAGAGCAGATCCTTAGTCCCTTCAGAGCAGACCCTTAGTCCCCCATCAGATCAGACCATTAGTCCCCCATCAGAGCAGATCCTTAGTCCACATCAGAGCAGATCCTTAGTCCCTTTCAGAGCAGATCCTTAGTCCACATCAGAGCAGATCCTTAGTCCCCCACCAGAGGAGATCCTCAGTCCCCCACCAGAGGAGATCCTCAGTCCACACCAGAGGAGATCCTTAGTCCCCTTCAGAGCAGATCCTTAGTCCCCCATCAGAGCAGATCCTTAGTCCCCCATCAGAGGAGATCCTTAGTCCCCATCAGAGCAGATCCTTAGTCCCCATCAGAGCAGACCCTTAGTCCCTTTCAGAGCAGATCATTAGTCCACACCAGAGCAGATCCTTAGTCCCCATCAGAGCAGATCCTTAGTCCCTCAGCAGAGCAGATCCTTAGTCCACACCAGAGGATATCCTTAGTCCCCATCAGAGCAGATCCTTAGTCCCCATCAGAGCAGATCCTTAGTCCCCATCAGAGCAGACCCTTAGTCCCCCATCGGAGCAGATGTTCAGTGATAGATATCCACAGGTTATGCATGTCCTATATGTTCCCAAGTGGTGTCCACATATTTGTAATGTCCCACAATATCAGTTGCTGGTGATGTGTTCTAGCTAAATATCAGATCGGAACCATTAGCCATTGTCCAACAAACACATCCGTGATTATTCATATGATCATTATTCATTACACATATAACGTGTCATTATTCTCACTTCTCAGCACCACTTTGTCATGGTCAGAACGTTAAGGCGCACTGCGTAGGTTTCCGTTGTGTTGTCTTTAAGAACTAATACGCTTGCAATCTCATACATTTCTGAACATTTCCAATGTTAAGCGACAGTCGCTAAATATTCTAACAAAAATGGGGAGTTTTACAAACTGACCAGTCCACAATAAACATGGCAATAGGATTAGTTTGCAAGGAACATATTCGAATCTTGACATATTGGGTGAAGTTCACTTCTCACCATGTTCGTGCTCACGAACTGTCTCTCTCCACCGACGACGAGCAATGGCAGGCATCACGCATATAGGGATTCTGACGGCCGGACAATGTCTACGGGGTACTTAGAAAATGCACGGCAATGGCTCAGTGAATTCATGAATCCCGCGTACCCATACTGAATTTATTCAAAATTTGAACTAGTGGAATTTCTTAAATGACCATGGTGAAGACATTCGTCCCATTGAACACTCTGTTAAGAAGATTGAAAAACTTAATCTCAAACATCTGTATGTGTTCAGTAGTTTCCTGTGTCGTGTGTAGGATAGAGGAGCGCCATTTGGCTGTGTGCCCCGCTGCTCGCCGGACTGTCCCAGTATCGTCCGTCACACTGTCACGCTGTACACTGAAGCCACTGAGCGGCACAACCGACTGTCTCCACACCCGCTAAAGAAACCGCCGCCGGCGTCCGTCATTTAAATATTCATACAACTCCACGCCTGTTGTTATTCTGCACTAGCGCCGGCGCGGGTGCGGCCGCCCGGTGTCTCATGTTTAAACCATCACTTGGTATGGCTGAGAGAAGCTGCTCGGGTGCCGCGACGCCACTGATAGGGAGATTATCTGGCCAACCGGAGCGGCGTGTCCGGCGGCGGAGGAGCGGGCAGCGGCCTTCACACTCCATAGCCAGACTCCACACCCCACAGTCATACTGCACAGCCACACCTCACGTCCGCTTACCACACCTCACAGCCATGCCTCACAGCCACACCTCACAGCCATGCCTCACAGCCACACTTCACAGCCACACCTCACAGCCACACCTCACAGCCACACCGCACAGTCCCATCTCACAGCCACACCTCACAGCCACACCTCACAGCCCCACATCACAGCCCCACCTCACAGCCACACCGCACAGTCCCATCTCACAGCCACACCTCACAGCCACACCTCACAGCCCCACCTCACAATCCCACCTCACAGCCCCACCTCACAGCCACACCTCACAGCCACACCTCACAACCACACCTCACAGCCACACCTCACAGCCACACCTCACAGCCACACCTCACAGCCACACCTCACAGCCCCACTATACTGATACACTACACTCCGGTCACTGTGACTGATCTCAGTCACACTCCGCAGTTGCACTCCACATGCCAATTACATTCCACATTCCAATTACACTCCACATGCCAGTCACACTTCACATGCCAGTTACACCCCCATGCCAGTAACACTCCAAACTCCACACTCCACACCCACAGTTACGCTCTACACTGCCGTCACACTCCGCAGTCAGACTTTACAACCCCGTCCCACGCCCCAGTCACGTGGCTGGGCCGGGCAGATCAGGCATCCCTCCACACTGCAGTCACTGGGCCGGGCAGATCAGGCAGCCCTCCACACTGCAGACACTGGGCCGGGCAGATCAGGCATCCCTCCACACTGCAGTCACTGGGCCGGGCAGATCAGGCAGCCCTCCACACTGCAGTCACTGGGCCGGGCAGATCAGGCAGCCCTCCACACTGCAGTCACTGGGCCGGGCAGATCAGGCAGCCCTCCACACTGCAGTCACTGGGCCGGGCAGATCAGGCAGCCCTCCACACTGCAGTCACTGGGCCGGGCAGATCAGGCAGCCCTCCACACTGCAGTCACTGGGCCGGGCAGATCAGGCAGCCCTCCACACTGCAGTCACTGGGCCGGGCAGATCAGGCAGCCCTCCACACTGCAGTCACTGGGCCGGGCAGATCAGGCAGCCCTCCACACTGCAGTCACTGGGTCGGGCAGATCAGGCAGCCCTCCACACTGCAGTCACTGGGCCGGGCAGATCAGGCAGCCCTCCACACTGCAGTCACTGGGCCGGGCAGATCAGGCAGCCCTCCACACTGCAGTCACTGGGCCGGGCAGATCAGGCAGCCCTCCACACTGCAGTCACTGGGCCGGGCAGATCAGGCAGCCCTCCACACTGCAGTCACTGGGCCGGGCAGATCAGGCAGCCCTCCACACTGCAGTCACTGGGCCGGGCAGATCAGGCAGCCCTCCACACTGCAGTCACTGGGCCGGGCAGATCAGGCAGCCCTCCACACTGCAGTCACTGGGCCGGGCAGATCAGGCAGCCCTCCACACTGCAGTCACTGGGCCGGCCAGATCAGGCAGCCCTCCACACTGCAGTCACTGGGCCGGGCAGATCAGGCAGCCCTCCACACTGCAGTCACTGGGCCGGGCAGATCAGGCAGCCCTCCACACTGCAGTCACTGGGCCGGGCAGATCAGGCAGCCCTCCACACTGCAGTCACTGGGCCGGGCAGATCAGGCAGCCCTCCACACTGCAGTCACTGGGCCGGGCAGATCAGGCAGCCCTCCACACTGCAGTCACTGGGCCGGGCAGATCAGGCAGCCCTCCACACTGCAGTCACTGGGCCAGGCAGATCAGGCAGCCCTCCACACTGCAGTCACTGGGCCGGGCAGATCAGGCAGCCCTCCACACTGCAGTCACTGGGCCGGGCAGATCAGGCAGCCCTCCACACTGCAGTCACTGGGCCGGGCAGATCAGGCAGCCCTCCACACTGCAGTCACTGGGCCGGGCAGATCAGGCAGCCCTCACCACTGCAGTCACTGGGCCGGGCAGATCAGGCAGCCCTCCACACTGCAGTCACTGGGCCGGGCAGATCAGGCAGCCCTCCACACTGCAGTCACTGGGCCGGGCAGATCAGGCAGCCCTCCACACTGCAGTCACTGGGCCGGGCAGATCAGGCAGCCCTCCACACTGCAGTCACTGGGCCGGGCAGATCAGGCAGCCCTCCACACTGCAGTCACTGGGCCGGGCAGATCAGGCAGCCCTCCACACTGCAGTCACTGGGCCGGGCAGATCAGGCAGCCCTCCACACTGCAGTCACTGGGCCAGGCAGATCAGGCAGCCCTCCACACTGCAGTCACACGAGATCGAGTGTTCTCGAATGGTGAGGTTCTTCAAACGTTGAAATAATTACTTGTAACAACAAGCAGGTATTTTAACAAAAACCAAATTATTATGTTCCACAAAATATGGTGGCAAAAGCATCCAATCTTATAATTATATGTCATGTGGGCGTCACATAACCAGGCAGCTGTGGCGCCCTTAAAGGGAAATAATGACCTGATTTTGTTAGCAGAAATGTATTTGGCTACTGTTATGGTATTAAAATGATGTTATCTAAATTTAGGAATTAAATAAAATTATTCCCTAATTCAAAGTTGGAAGTTTGGGTTTGGTATTTTCCCTCCACTATTGGAAAGCGACACATCTGGCGCTTTTGTATCAATCTGTTCAACATTGTTGAACAGGCACTTCGAAACAAATCGCCGACACTAAATAGGTCGCCGTCGACGTGCATCGATGAGCTTCCGATTGAATTGCCAGTGTTTTCAATGGTTGTTAATTGTAAAGGAAGGGCGGGTATATACAACCCGCCCTTCAAGCGGGTTGTATATACCCGCTTGCAAGCAGAACGCAAAATATATTTTCCACACCATTGCGTAAAAAAGCAATACGGGAAAAGCCCGGAGTTTGATGGAAACCGAAAAGTACTTGCCAAACCGGTCGTTAGAAGTGTGGAACGCTTATCAAGATTAACTTGAAATATCTCTCGGAAGGAATTTTTTATATGCAAAATGCGATAAATTTACATCATATTTTGGCCTCGTCTGTCGTTGCCGATTTCAAGTGCTAACTCCATTTTTGTGGGAAAAGGTAATTATTTCCCTTTAAACCACAATCATCATCATTATATCTGATGATTCAATCGGACGACCTTTTCCATGTATTAGCGAGAGTTATAACACTGGCTTATGCAAAGTGTGTTCATGCTTAAAGTGATGTCATAATCATTTTCATGATTGGTAATTCGAAGAGATTCTGGTCATTCTGTTCATTGTTGTATATCAAGAATAAGTTTTAAAAAAAATCAGTAATGCTACCGCCGGCCGGTGTTGAGAAGCAACGATGTTCGTAATCTTATCTAAGTACGTTCGTATTAAAGGGAGATAACCACCTTTTGATTTTGTTAGCAACAATTTATTTGGCTACCGTTATGGTATTAAAATGTTGTCATCTAAATTTAAGAATTAAATACAATTATTCCCTAATTCAAAGTTGGAAGTTTGGGAAAATTAATGATCGGTATTCTCCCTCCACTATTGGAAAGCGCAACATCTGGCGCTTTTGCATCAATCTGTTCAACGTTGTTGAATGGGCACTTGTAAACAAATCGCCGACACTAAATAGGTCGTTGTAGTTTAGCTTGGCATCGGCCGAATAATTGTTGATTGTTCATACAATTTTTGGCACATATTCGCAAAAGATAGAGTGCAGGAAACATATTGCATACCTTCATGATAAATAACAATGCGTAGGAAGGCTAATTTACTGAATTCGTTACCGAGTACTTGCTGAGTACCGACCGATATAAGCGTGGATCGCTTATCGGTAGGAAACTGCTAATAGCTTTCGGTAGGAATGTTTATATGCAAAATGTGATGAATTTACATCATATTTTGGCCTCGTTTATCGATTTCAGGTGTTAACTCCATTTTTGTGGAAAAAGATGATTATCTCCCTTTAATGCGATTTCGCCTATAGCAACCTCGTTAGCCCCTAGTGGCGCGATGAAGGCTTTTATCCGATGACTTGGCTGCAGCAAAGCCGCTCTCGTCGCGTCCTCGTAAATCTGGATTCGCCGCTTAATTCTGCGTCTTATTCACTATCGTTAGCTGGCCGTGGAAGTTTTAACCCTCCCCTACGGGGACCTTTTCTCACCTTCGCCCTACGGGGGGGGTCCTACCCCCCTCTCCCCTATTAACTTCCAAACCAAGCAACATAGAGCAATGCGGTAAGAACCAGCATGTTACCTGTCATGAGAAGAATCTAACAGTATGCGATTTTTAGGTTTTAGGTTAACGGGTAACCTTCCAGGTCAAGTGAATGACCTAAGATCGACCACATCCAAAAATAGCGATTGTACAGGGCGCTTAGTATATCTTCTGAACGGAGAGAGATAGAGAGACACCGTAAAAAGTAATGTGTTGTCTGTCATAAGGACAATCTAAATACATCCCATTTTGAACATATAGGTCAACTAGTGACCTTTGGGGTCAGGTCATGACATAAGCTTGACGAAAAAGTCATAGGTCACGATGTAATATCCGTATACACTTCAAATTTTGATAGAATGCGTATAATTGTTGTAAACTCAGCTAGCGAAAATTTCAGCAAGATGCGCCGCATGTGTAAAAAGTTATTCAAGAGAAACCTCAGGTGGGGTCGTTTTAGGACCCCCTCCCCCAAGAAAAACCTCAGGTGGGGTCGTTTTAGGACCCCCCTCCCCCCTTCGACGAGAGCGGCTTTGCTGCAGCCAAGTCATCGGATAAATTTTTAACCCCGTAGGGCGAGGGTTAAAAATGCAATTTGTTCGCGCGTCGGCACACCTCAAGCAGACCTTCTTGGGGTGCCTGTATTGAATACCTGTATTTTGTTGTAATGGCCGAAACCTACTGAGTGCAGTCAGCGACTAGCAGTGTTTGAATTACAGGATTATTATACTCTGTGAAAATTAAATGAAATTTGTCAAGATACAATGTATTTTCGTGGTTGTCGGTGCTCGGTTATTAACAAAGACGGGTCCAAGGGGGTTATTATCAGCGCCATGGCTTCCCCAAACGACTGAAGTCGGCAACAAAATGACACATTTTATGTTTTTAAGAGAAAATATAAGGAATAGGTACAAAGTAGTTTGTTTTAAATTAGTTCTAAAAATAAATAAACAGTCACACGAGTTTTGCCTTCGTCGTACGGCGCCTCAAACCAAAGTTTTTGGCCGAGCCTACGACAGACTATTTTTGTTTTTTTATAGTTTTTTTTGTGTGTTATAAATGCTTTGATGGGATGTATTTCCGAGATCAGGACCCACGCTAAGCTAAGCTTGTTGGGCGGGCCCTGACCCCACCATCCGAGCGCGCAATTTCAGTCACTGCTCCGCCAGAATTTAGAGGCGAAAGTTGAACGTGCCCCAACGACTGAAGACGGTCCGCCCAGCTCGCTGGCTTCATCTCACCCTTGAACGCGGCCGCTGCCACCGACCGCAGGTCATCCCCGCCAGGAGCAAATAGGGAGTACCGAAGCGTCTCGAACCCACCTTGCCAGGGTGGGTCAAATCTGTAGTGGGCCCTCTCAGGCCGACCGAGGGCCCTCTTAGGCCGATCAAAGCCCCCTCAAGCCGACCTCGGTTACCCTCCAGGAGGGGGTCATGACTCCCTAGACCACCTCCTCCCCCCTAGACTCTTGGTTGTGGATTGAAGCTCCAATCACAATTTGCAAAACGTTAATGCTAGCCTCTAAACTTCGACATCAATATAAAATATACAAATGTTAGACTTTTTCAGGCCAAGCTATGTGCTTCCTCAGATCGACTATGGCTTTCTCAGTGACGTCCAGAGGGCCCACTATGGCCTCCAGAGGGCCAACTCTGGCATCCAGAGAGCCCACTCTGGCCAACCCCTAGGGAGGGCACAATCTTGTTTCCAGAGGGTCACCAAGGTCTCCAGAGGGCCCACTCTGGCCTCCATAGGGTCCAATCTGACATTCAGAGGGTAATTCTGGCTGGCCTTCAGGGACAACCCTGGCCTCCAGAGGGCCTACTCTCTGGCTTCCAGAGGGCTTCCAGAGGACTCTCTGGCTTCCAGAGGGCTCTGACCTTCAGATGGCCCACTCTGACCTACATAAGGCCCATCCTGGCCTCCATATAGCCCACTCAAGCATTCAAACAGCCGACTCGGCTCCTTTATAACCTCCAGAGAGCCCATTCTAGCCTCCATCCAGAGGGCCCACTCTGATCTCCGGATGGTCTACTGTGACTTCCGGAGGGCCCACCCTGTCCTCCAGAGGACCCACTCTGACCTACTGTGGGCCCACTGTGGCCTCCAGAGGGCCCACTGTGATCTCCAGAGGGCCCACTCTGACCTTCTAATGGCGCACTTTGACCTCCAGAGCTGTCACTCTACTTAGCCGTTTCAGCGTTTTTTAGGCGATTCATTTCCGACTCAAAAACAATCTATTTGGGTGAAGATAAACATATTTAGTCGGTAAACTCCTTGATTCATCATTTGTTTATCAATTTACTCTGTAAAGATCCCACCCGTACAGTATCCCTTGAAATGAAAAACGAGACACACAAACCTAAAGTGGTATAAAGTCTATCTATCGTCTATATCGTCTTATAATGTATATCGCGGTTAATCTCACATCTCACAAACTACGCTTCGACGTGATAATGGTTATGCCAGAATGGTAAAAAGCTTTTCTGGGGGGCCAAATCCCAAACAAATCACACAATTCTACAACTCATCGAATTTCGCTTCTGCATGCGTCAATATGTGATTTAAACACAACTTCCTTAGTAAACGTTGCGTAGATTTTCGCTTAACCCGCGCCGTGCCGGTGCTCGGAGCCACCTTCGCCGTGCCGTGCCGGTGCTCGGCGCCACCTTCGCCGTGCCGGTGCTCGGCGCCACCTTCGCCGTGCCGGTGCTCGGCGCCACCTTCGCCGTGCCGGTGCTCGGCGCCACCTTCGCCGTGCCGTGGGGGGGGGGGATGGTGGTCGCGCTTAGACGCCTCTCTCCCCTCGAAATCGACTCCTATGAGACGCAGATAACAACCGAATATACTGTTAGAAAGTTCGTCAAAAATCATTTTGAAACTATTTCGGTCATTGTTTTGGCTCAGGTCAATATTGAAGTCACCAGAGGTCATCAAAGGCCAGATTTTCCAGTTTCAGGACTTCACTCCAGGAACACCCAAATATATCGGAAACTATGATACTAGGAATAAACGGAACAAGCAATCGAAAGCTCTTGGAAAAATTCACTCAGTATCGTGTCCCCAGATTTTAGCTGAGGTCAGTAGTAGGCTCCAGAGTTCATCAAACGCAAACAAAAACTATTTTTGGCAAAGCTGTGTTTCGCTAATAACTTTGTACCGTACTAATTTATTTTGCCGCCAGCAATAATTTTGACGCCATCGTGTTTGTCTTGTCAAGGCGATTCGAATCATATTCAAGTTGACCAGTTTAGGTCAACTTAGAAAATTTACCTCAAGTCAAGGTTAAGTGGTGAGTGGTGACCCAAGTAGGTTATATTGCATATTGGGAGACGTGTCTCGACGAGACAAACACATTGGTCCCGGTTTCACTTCTCTATCATCACTCTGTCGAGAGTTATTGACAACAAGGTGTTGGTGACCTCAGATGACCTCGGCTGACCCTGTAGGGATCACTGAACAAATATTTCACCTGGATCATCAATAATGGCATATGTTAACATGATTCAGAAGGAATGCCAAAAACCGTGGCTGTGGTACGACCGCAAACTTTTTTGAAGGTGGGGTCACGTGACCTGGCCTGGTGACCTGACCTGAGATGATCCGTGGTCAAGAATTGCACACGATGTGGGTAATTGATGCCCGTTCGCTATCCTCGAAAACCCTTAGGGGGCGTCTAAACGCCCCCCCCCCCCGTCACGGCGTGAGTTAAATTAGGAAATGCGTCATTTTTTCGTCGACTTCAGGCGTTTTGGAGGGGCTTGGCACTTCTGGGCCCCTTGGATACGCCAGTGGCCAGAAAGCATGGGGGCGAGGGCCACCCCAAAAGTATATAAATCGACACCTATGAGTACAACTGAATACTGATTTATAGCTGTTTGTCAGGGAAAATGGGGGTGAATATTCCCCCCCCCCTGGCTGAAGAATGGGGGGACACGTCCCCCCCGTCCCTCCCCCGGTGACGGGGCCCTGCGAAGATGACAAATGAGATGGTATGTGCACTTTCACCGTTCATCGGGACTACATTATTACGGTACATACTCCGAGCGACCTCGGGACTACATTATTACGGTACACACTCCGAGCGACCTCGGGACTACATTATTACGGTACACACTCCGAGCGACCTCGGGACTACATTATTACGGTACACACTACGAGCGACCTCGGGACTACATTATTACGGTACACACTCCGAGCGACCTCGGGACTACATTATTACGGTACACACTCCGAGCGACCTCGGGACTACATTATCACGGTACACACTCCGAGCGACCTCGGGACTACATTATTACGGTACACACTCCGAGCGACCTCGGGACTACATTATTACGGTACACACTCCGAGCGACTTCGGGACTACATTATTACGGTACACACTCCGAGCGACCTCGGGACTACATTATTACGGTACACACTCCCAGCGACCTCGGGACTACATTATTACGGTACACACTCCGAGCGACCTCGGGACTACATTATTACGGTACACACTCCGAGCGACCTCGGGACTACATTATTACGGTACACACTCCGAGCGACCTCGGGACTACATTATTACGGTACACACTCCGAGCGACCTCGGGACTACATTATCACGGTACACACTCCGAGCGACCTCGGGACTACATTATTACGGTACACACTCCGAGCGACCTCGGGACTACATTATTACGGTACACACTCCGAGCGACCTCGGGACTACATTATCACGGTACACACTCCGAGCGACCTCGGGACTACATTATTACGGTACACACTCCGAGCGACCTCGGGACTACATTATTACGGTACACACTCCGAGCGACCTCGGGACTACATTATTACGGTACACACTCCGAGCGACCTCGGGACTACATTATTACGGTACACACTCCGAGCGACCTCGGGACTACATTATTACGGTACACACTCCGAGCGACCTCGGGACTACATTATTACGGTACACACTCCGAGCGACCTCGGGACTACATTATTACGGTACACACTCCCAGCGACCTCGGGACTACATTATCACGGTACACACTCCGAGCGACCTCGGGACTACATTATTACGGTACACACTCCGAGCGACCTCGGGACTACATTATTACGGTACACACTCCCAGCGACCTCGGGACTACATTATTACGGTACACACTCCGACCGACCTCGGGACTACATTATTACGGTACACACTCCGAGCGACCTCGGGACTACATTATTACGGTACACACTCCGAGCGACCTCGGGACTACATTATTACGGTACACACTCCGAGCGACCTCGGGACTACATTATTACGGTACACACTCCGAGCGACCTCGGGACTACATTATTACGGTACACACTCCGAGCGACCTCGGGACTACATTATTACGGTACACACTCCGAGCGACCTCGGGACTACATTATGACGGTACACACTCCCAGCTCGACCGTGGGCTTCAATTGGCATCATTAGCGATGGCAAGACAGCTCCGAGTCAGCTCGTTACTTACTACGTAACTAACTAAAGCAACGGTAGGGTTAGCTCGAATTATCGGCTGCTTGACGTACGCCGTGCTGCCTCAGGAGTGACGTTATGGTATGCAATATTCTGGATATCAGATAACGTATTTGCATTACTCTATTCGAGTTCGAACAGTCAGTTTGAATATCGCGTAACAGAGAGAATAGGCTGCACAAAAACCTGGACAAAGTTATGGTAATGGATAAATTTCATTTGGATTGTAAGCAAATGGGCGTGAACTAATCATTACATTCCAGATTTGTTTAAACCAATGTGTTTAATTTAAAGTAGCTAGCATGGCCAATTATTAGCCAGCAGCGTGCGCTCGAATGAAGGCCAGTGGCTCTTTTCTCATGTTCTGCAAGCGTTAGATTTGCCGCTACTAGTTTGCTAAAAAATAAGCTGTCATTGAGGTGTGCAGTTTTACGTATCTGAACCGAGGTGTTGCGGGTCGATCCCAGGCTGATAGCCAAGCTACTGCACTGGTCGGCTACCTATGTATGTCTAGAAGCGAGCTCTGTCTCCAGATATTTCGACTCCCAGCAATTTAAATTTACACAGCAAACCATTTTAATTTGTCTTGTGGTCGTGAGCGAATGAAAGAACGTGTATTTGTGAGGTCTGGCCTTGCCCAGTTCGTGGTATTGCTGTAACTTCCCGACACACTACAAGACAGTGGCCGGAAAACTAGTGAAATTAAAGGTATATCCAGTCAACGAGGTCCAGTCACATCAACAAGTGTTAAGTATTGTTGAACTACTTGTATCTGACTTTGATACACTGGCCGGATGTTGGGTTTAGTGCAATTAAAATGTTTTAATAGTTTTTCATTCCAACCTCCATGAGCTATTCCAATCAGCTTTGTTGGTCCTCGTGTTGCTTCGATTCCGCCATCCGGCGGAGTAAATCAAAGAAATGAAACAAAAAAATGATGGAAACATAACAATGATTTTAAGTTCAGAGAAGTCTGCTGTTGGCAATGAAAAGGAGCGGTAACCATGGTAACCCCTATCTGCGGCGTCGGTGCTCGCCGGCCGAACTTTCTTGCTTCATCCCCACGGGGATCATCAGTGGCCGCTGATGTGGAATCGAAATGAACTGACAAATCAGAAAACAACGACGTAGCGCACTCTCGACTCTCAAGCATTTTTGTGTCGTAGGTATCTTCCAAACGCGATATGCAGTCACCACAGTGTGCGGTCCAGGTGCGGTGGGAAATGCTGCAGCATGTGTGTAGTACCTGCAGTTTACTGTCGACACCTCTGACACCCGACACCGTCTGAACGGGTTAGTCACCAGTCTACCTCGCAGATGGTGCCCGCCGGTACAGTCTACCTCGCAGATGGTGCTCGCCGGTACAGTCTACCTCGCAGATGGTGCTCGCCGCTACAGTCTACCTCGTAGATGGTACTCGCCGGTACAGTCTACCTCGCACATGGTGCTCGCCGGTACAGTCTACCTCGCAGATGGTGCTCTCCGGTACAGTCTACCACGCAGATAGTGCTCGCCGGTACAGTCTACCTCGAAGATGGTGCTCTCCGGTACAGTCTACCTCGCAGATGGTGCTCGCCGGTACAGTCTACCCCGCAGATGGTGCTCGCCGGTACAGTCTACTTCGCAGATGGTGCTCGCCGGTACAGTCTACTTCGCAGATGGTGCTCTCCGGCAAGGGCGAATCCAAAATGGGTGGTTTGGGTCAGTTTGGGAAGGGGGGGGGGGAATCCCAAAAAGTCTCACACAATTCTGAAAACTCGTCAGATTTCGCTTGCCTGTGCATGATAACTGATTTAATAGACAACTTTCTTAGTAAAAGTTGCTTAGATTTTATATTATCTCAGGAAATGTGCTAAATTTGCGCCGATTTCAGGTGGTTTGGGGGATCCATGGCCCCGTGCCCCCCCCCCCCCCCCTCTGGATCCGCCCATGCTCTCCGGTACAGTCTACCTCGCAGATGATGCTGGCTGGTTGCCCCAGATTGCCCTGGTTGCAGATGATGCTGGCTGGTTGCCCCAGTCTGTCTGGCTGGTTGCCCCAGTCTGTCTGGCTGGTTGCCCCAGTCTGTCTGGCTGGTTGCCCCAGTCTGTCTGGCTGGTTGCCCCAGTCTGTCTGGCTGGTTGCCCCAGTCTGTCTGGCTGGTTGCCCCAGTCTGTCTGGCTGGTTGCCCCAGTCTGTCTGGCTGGTTGCCCCAGTCTGGCTGGCTGGTTGCCCCAGTCTGTCTGGCTGGTTGCCCCAGTCTGTCTGGCTGGTTGCCCCAGTCTGTCTGGCTGGTTGCCCCAGTCTGTCTGGCTGGTTGCCCCAGTCTGTCTGGCTGGTTGCCCCAGTCTGTCTGGCTGGTTACCCCAGTCTGTCTGGCTGGTTGCCCCAGTCTGTCTGGCTGGTTGCCCCAGTCTGTCTGGCTGGTTGCCCCAGTCTGTCTGGCTGGTTGCCCCAGTCTGTCTGGCTGGTTGCCCCAGTCTGTCTGGCTGCTGGCCCCAGTATGTCTGGCTGGTTGCCCCGGTCTGTCTGGCTGGTTGCCCCAGTCTGTCAGGCTGGTTGCCCCAGTCTGTCTGGCTGGTTGCCCCAGTCTGTCTGGCTGGTTGCCCCAGTCTGTCTGGCTGGTTGCCCCAGTCTGTCTGGCTGGTTGCCCCAGTCTGTCTGGCTGGTTGCCCCAGTCTGTCTGGCTGGTTGCCCCAGTCTGTCTGGCTGGTTGCCCCAGTCTGTCTGGCTGGTTGCCCCAGTCTGTCAGGATGGTTGCCCCAGTCTGTCTGGCTGGTTGCCCCAGTCTGTATGGCTGGTTGCCCCAGTCTGTCTGGCTGGTTGCCCCAGTCTGTCTGGCTGGTTGCCCCAGTCTGTCTGGCTGGTTGCCCCAGTCTGTCTGGCTGGTTGCCCCAGTATGTCTGGCTGGTTGCCCCAGTCTGTCTGGCTGGTTGCCCCAGTCTGTCTGGCTGGTTGCCCCAGTCTGTCTGGCTGGTTGCCCCAGTCTGTCTGGCTGGTTGCCCCAGTCTGTCTGGCTGGTTGCCCCAGTCTGTCTGGCTGGTTGCCCCAGTCTGTCTGGCTGGTTGCCCCAGTCTGTCTGGCTGGTTGCCCCAGTCTGTCAGAAATATAAATGATCCGGAACCCACAATTGACACCAAGGTTGCTAAGTAACACACATGTCAAAGCCTAAGGCCGCGCACAACCACGGCTAGCCTAGTCGCCTCACCTTTCCTACCATGGACGGCCGGCCCAGCTCGTTTGCGTCCCTCGTTACATTCACGGTCCTTTATTATCACTAGTGACATGACGCTCCTTAGTATATGTTTCACTAACACATTGCCCCATCGAACAAAAGCTGGGCTTGGTCGTAGCCACGTTGTTTTTCTTTCACTGCCTTTAAGGCAGCCTGGCTCCTTCATTTGTGTAGGAAAATGTCGCAGAAATGTGCATATAGTTTCGGTACTCAGTTTCGCTGAATGGCCCAGTTCGATGTCGATGGCTATACTTGACCGGAATAAGCCAGTCCTTCAGTCGGACTCGAAGGCTCACTCACGAGTTGGTCCAGTACGGTCCTTGATACTAAAACCAGCAGTTCAGCGAAATTCAAACGCGAAACCATGTGCATAAATCGGACATCCTTGCATAACGGAGGGTGCCAGTCCATTTTAAATGTATTCGGTATGCATGCCTCGGAAAGGTAAACAACATGGCTACACGTGAGCATGACTTTGTTCGGGGAAGTGAGATGTTTAATGAACAGAATGGCAGAAACGGAGAAATATCAAGTCCTGCAGACGGGCTTGGCTGGCCGTCCGGGACGGTGAGGATAGGATGGTCATCATCACGCCAGTCGTAGTGAACTTCAACATGTTGAACTTTTTCTTTGAAGCTGCTATCGGCAATATATTCATTTTACTTTACGATTCATGGCAAATGTTATGCCTCCATATTGTAAATTATACTTGTTTTGAAACTAGGGAAAGATAAGCTTAGATAAACCAAAGGCACGTTTAATCAGTAGGTAATTGCTTACTTGCAAAATAAAATATTGTAAAACCAGTGCATTTGCGTGTATCACTCTGCATTTTTGATTGGTGATAAATTTCCCAGCCTTTCGGTTTTTCTGCCCTGAAATGCACCCCGTCATTGAAGCCAACAAGAAGTGTTATGCCACTTCCTCCCTAAGACTATGAAGTGTCATTGATATTGTACGTGATATGCACTTTTGTCTCTGTCTGGACACTATTTCAAAGGAAGCGGAACATGGCATTAGAGTGTCAGCGTTGAAAATATTACAAACAACTATTGTTGAGCAAACTGCACTTGATCTAAGTAATACCAGTAAGGAAGGCGCCGTAGTTGGTGATGAACGAGCGAGCGTGAAGGAAATGTATGGGGAATTTCAACTCGATCGGGCGAGTAGTTTCTGAGATACAAAAAGGGTGCGCACGTGCAGAGGCACCCACTTTTAACTTGTGGAAAAGTGTGGGCTCAGAGGTCCCTAACCATACACAAAATGTAAACACAATCGGCTCAGCCGTTCCTGAGATATAGAATAGGGGTGTTCACGTGCAAAGCCATCCCACCCCTGACTTGTGGACAAGCGGCGGCTGATAGATTCCTAACCACGCACCAAATTCTAACACAATTGGCTCAGCCATTCCTGAGATACAGAATAGGGGTGTGCACGTGTGCACGTGCAGAGGCACCCCACCCTTGACTTGTGGGAAACTGGGCGGCTGAGAGGTCCCTAACCACACCCCAAATTTGAACACAATCGGCTCAGCCGTTCCTGAGATATAGAATAGGGGTGTGCACGCGCGCACGTGCAGTCACCCCAACCCTGATTTGAGTGAAAGTGGCGGCTGAGGGGTCCCTAACCACACACCAAATTTGCACACAATCTGCCCAGCCATTGGGGAGTTATTGCGAGAAAACACTTTTCAACACTCCCCTCACGCGGCACGCGCCACTCGCAGTGGTAGTCACCCACGTGAGTCGGCACTGGTCTCAAACAGGATAAGTTAGATGGGGCTGCTCAGCAAAGTAGTCCGCTTGTCAATCGGACGTGCGGTTGCAGATATATGAGCTTCTCAAAAGCGTCGCCACGGGTCGGGTCGGGCTGGGCCGGCTCGGGCCGCTCATATTAAGATTTTTCCCATATACCACAGAAGGACGAGCGAGCGTCGCGCTTGCTCGTAACAATAAGTCAGTTTGCATTCTGGCGATTTCATTTATCTCGAACAGAGAAAACTGACGCAACAGAAAACGCTACTGCACAATCTGAAAGCCAATGAAACATCCTGAGTAACAGTGAACACTGCCACGCCATGCATGCATAATGTGTATCTTAACTTCTGCATTTGCCTTCCATCTTGATGATTAAACTTGTGCAAATCTTTCGAGCAGTGACTTGACGATTAACGTGGATAAAATACTTATCTTTCGGGAATTAGAAATTAACGATTGGGATTTGGGTGAACATTGAACAATACGATCAATACGACAGACAGCATTGACACAATACGACAATACGACAGACAGCATTGACACAATACGACAGACAGCATTGACACAATATGATCAATACGACAGACAGCATTGACACAATACGACAATGCGACAGACAGCATTGACACAATACGACAATACGACAGACAGCATTGACACAATACGACAATACGACAACATTGACTGATCTTGTAATCAAATGCAATAATAAAATACACAGTTTAGTGGCATATCCGTGCGTTAAACTAGTTATCTTTGGTCTCTTCAGACGAGCATTCGTCAAATATTTAATAAAGTCTTGAAGCCTTGCCTCTCGATAGGAATCTGAATAGTTAGTTCACGATAGATGATTCCACCAGGAGCAGCTGGAGCCTGGAGGTACTACAGGCGAGCGGACTCTCTAGCCTCTATGTATTCGGCTTAGCTGCACCACAGGAGGTCGGGAGGTCAGCCACCGACACGTCACGTCACGACAGACACCGACACGTCACGTCACGACAGACACCGACACGTCACGTCACGTCAGACACCGACACGTCACGTCACGACAGACACCGATACATCACGTCACCGACAGACACCGACACGTCACGTCACGACAGACACCGACACGTCACGTCACGTCAGACACGTCACGTCACGTCACGACAGACACCGACACGTCACGTCACGTCAGACACGTCACGTCACGTCACGTCAGACACGTCACGTCACGTCACGACAGACACGTCACGTCACGTCACAACATACACCGACACGTCACGTCACGACAGACACCGACACGTCACGTCACGTCAGACACCGACACGTCACGTCAGACACCGACACGTCACGTCACGTCAGACACCGACACGTCACGTCACGACAGACACCGACACGTCACGTCACGACAGACACGTCACGTCACGTCAGACACGTCACGTCACGTCACAACATACACCGACACGTCACGTCACGTCAGACACCGATACGTCACGTCACGTCAGACACGTCACATCACGTCATACACGTCACGTCACGTCACGACAGACACCGACACGTCACGTCACGTCAGACACCGTCACGTCACGTCACGTCATACACCGACACGTCACGTCAGACACCGACACGCCACGTCACGTCATACACCGACACGTCACGTCACGTCAGACACCGACACTTCACGTCACCCAGCGTGCTCTGCCAGACCGAGGCGGCCGGCTCAGCCCAATACTAAACCTTCTAGGGATCTCCCGACCCTTCTTCCAATAGGCTGTACCACCTGAATCTCCTCCTGATGGCTGGCATAACCAAGATACTACAAAGGTCGTAACGTAACCCACATTTACAAATCACCTTGGCATATTTTCGAGTAAGAGGTCGTTCTTTGCAAGTCTAGTATAATGGATGTTGTGTGCGCGTGCGTGCGTGCGTGCGTGCGTGCGTGCGTGCGTGCGTGGGTGCGTGCGTGCGTGCGTGCGTGCGTGCGTGCGTGCGTGCGTGCGTGCGTGCGTGCGTGCGTGCGTGCGTGCGTGCGTGCGTGCGTGCGTGCGTGCGTGCGTGCGTGCGTGCGTGCGTGCGTGCGCGCGTGCGTGTGTGTGTGTGTGTGTGTGTGTGTGTGTGTGTGTGTGTGTGTGTGTGTGTGTGTGTATGTGTGTGTGTGTGTGTGTGTGTGTGTGTGTGTGTGTGTGTGTGTGTGTGTGTGTGTGTGTGTGTGTGTGTGTGTGTGTGTGTGTGTGTGTGTGTGTGTGTGTGTGTGTGTGTGTGTGTGTGTGTGTGTGTGTGTGTGTGTGTGTGTGTGTGTGTGTGTGTGTGTGTGTGTGTGTGTGTGTGTGTGTGTGTGTGTGTGTGTGTGTGTGTGTGTGTGTGTGTGTGTGTGTGTGTGTGTGTGTGTGTGTGTGTGTGTGTGTGTGTGTGTGTGTGTGTGTGTGTGTGTGTGTGTGTTTGTTTGTGTAATTAACACAACGAACTGTTCGGTGTATGTGTGCCGTTAACGCCTGTACGTGTGTTTGTATGTGTGCCGTTAACGCCTGGACGTGTGTGTGTGTGTGTGTGTGTGTGTGTGTGTGTGTGTGTGTGTGTGTGTGTGTGTGTGTGTGTGTGTGTGTGTGTGTGTGTGTGTGTGTGTATGTGTGCCGTTAGCGCCTGAACGTGTGTTTGTGTGTGTGCCGTTAACGCCTGGACGTGTGTCTGTATGTGTGCCGTTAACGCCTGGACGTGTGTTTGTATGTGTGCCGTTAACGCCTGGACGTGTGTTTGTATGTGTGCCGTTAACGCCTGGACGTGTGTTTGTATGTGTGCCGTTAACGCCTGGACGTGTGTCTGTATGTGTGCCGTTAACGCCTGGACGTGTGTTTGTATGTGTGCCGTTAACGCCTGGACGTGTGTTTGTATGTGTGCCGTTAACGCCTGGACGTGTGTTTGTATGTGTGCCGTTAACGCCTGGACGTGTGTCTGTATGTGTGCCGTTAACGCCTGGACGTGTGTCTGTATGTGTGCCGTTAACGCCTGGACGTGTGTTTGTATGTGTGCCGTTAACGCCTGGACGTGTGTTTGTATGTGTGTCTGCGGCTGTGTGTGACCGGTGTGCCGTTAACGCCTGGACGTGTGTTTGTATGTGTGTCTGCGGCTGTGTGTGACCGGTGTGCCGTTAACGCCTGGACGTGTGTTTGTATGTGTGTCTGCGGCTGTGTGTGACCGGTGTGCCGTTAACGCCTGGACGTGTGTTTGTATGTGTGCCGTTAACGCCTGGACGTGTGTTTGTATGTGTGTCTGCGGCTGTGTGTGACCGGTGTGCCGTTAACGCCTGGACGTGTGTTTGTATGTGTGTCTGCGGCTGTGTGTGACCGGTGTGCCGTTAACGCCTGGACGTGTGTTTGTATGTGTGTCTGCGGCTGTGTGTGACCGGTGTGCCGTTAACGCCTGGACGTGTGTTTGTATGTGTGTCTGCGGCTGTGTGTGACCGGTGTGCCGTTAACGCCTGGACGTGTGTTTGTATGTGTGTCTGCGGCTGTGTGTGACCGGTGTGCCGTTAACGCCTGGACGTGTGTTTGTATGTGTGTCTGCGGCTGTGTGTGACCGGTGTGCCGTTAACGCCTGGACGTGTGTTTGTATGTGTGTCTGCGGCTGTGTGTGACCGGTGTGCCGTTAACGCCTGGACGTGTGTTTGTATGTGTGTCTGCGGCTGTGTGTGACCGGTGTGCCGTTAACGCCTGGACGTGTGTTTGTATGTGTGTCTGCGGCTGTGTGTGACCGGTGTGCCGTTAACGCCTGGACGTGTGTTTGTATGTGTGTCTGCGGCTGTGTGTGACCGGTGTGCCGTTAACGCCTGGACGTGTGTTTGTATGTGTGTCTGCGGCTGTGTGTGACCGGTGTGCCGTTAACGCCTGGACGTGTGTTTGTATGTGTGTCTGCGGCTGTGTGTGACCGGTGTGCCGTTAACGCCTGGACGTGTGTTTGTATGTGTGTCTGCGGCTGTGTGTGACCGGTGTGCCGTTAACGCCTGGACGTGTGTTTGTATGTGTGTCTGCGGCTGTGTGTGACCGGTGTGCCGTTAACGCCTGGACGTGTGTTTGTATGTGTGTCTGCGGCTGTGTGTGACCGGTGTGCCGTTAACGCCTGGACGTGTGTTTGTATGTGTGTCTGCGGCTGTGTGTGACCGGTGTGCCGTTAACGCCTGGACGTGTGTTTGTATGTGTGTCTGCGGCTGTGTGTGACCGGTGTGCCGTTAACGCCTGGACGTGTGTTTGTATGTGTGTCTGCGGCTGTGTGTGACCGGTGTGCCGTTAACGCCTGGACGTGTGTTTGTATGTGTGTCTGCGGCTGTGTGTGACCGGTGTGCCGTTAACGCCTGGACGTGTGTTTGTATGTGTGTCTGCGGCTGTGTGTGACCGGTGTGCCGTTAACGCCTGGACGTGTGTTTGTATGTGTGTCTGCGGCTGTGTGTGACCGGTGTGCCGTTAACGCCTGGACGTGTGTTTGTATGTGTGTCTGCGGCTGTGTGTGACCGGTGTGCCGTTAACGCCTGGACGTGTGTTTGTATGTGTGTCTGCGGCTGTGTGTGACCGGTGTGCCGTTAACGCCTGGACGTGTGTTTGTATGTGTGTCTGCGGCTGTGTGTGACCGGTGTGCCGTTAACGCCTGGACGTGTGTTTGTATGTGTGTCTGCGGCTGTGTGTGACCGGTGTGCCGTTAACGCCTGAACGTGTGTTTGTATGTGTGTCTGCGGCTGTGTGTGACCGGTGTGCCGTTAACGCCTGGACGTGTGTTTGTATGTGTGTCTGCGGCTGTGTGTGACCGGTGTGCCGTTAACGCCTGGACGTGTGTTTGTATGTGTGTCTGCGGCTGTGTGTGACCGGTGTGCCGTTAACGCCTGGACGTGTGTTTGTATGTGTGTCTGCGGCTGTGTGTGACCGGTGTGCCGTTAACGCCTGGACGTGTGTTTGTATGTGTGTCTGCGGCTGTGTGTGACCGGTGTGCCGTTAACGCCTGGACGTGTGTTTGTATGTGTGTCTGCGGCTGTGTGTGACCGGTGTGCCGTTAACGCCTGGACGTGTGTCTGTATGTGTGTCTGCGGCTGTGTGTGTGTGTGTGTGTGTGTGTGTGTGTGTGTGTGTGTGTGTGTGTGTGTGTGTGTGTGTGTGTGTGTGTGTGTGTGTGTGTTTGTATGTGTGTCTGCGGCTGTGTGTGACCGGTGTGCGTGGTCGTTCGCAGGATAGGGATGCAGGTACCGTACGCGATGCCCGGCCAGCCGCACATGGCCGGCCAACAGATGGTGCAGCAGCCGGCCGGCGTCATGGGCGCCGCCTACCCTGTCCAACAGTTCCAGGTGAGCAGGGGCACCGCCTACCCTGTCCAACAGTTCCAGGTGAGCAGGGGCGCCGCCTACCCTGTCCAACAGTTCCAGGTGAGCAGGGGCACCGCCTACCCTGTCCAACAGTTCCAGGTGAGCAGGGGCACCGCCTACCCTGTCCAACAGTTCCAGGTGAGCAGGGCACCGCCTACCCTGTCCAACAGTTCCAGGTGAGCAGGGGCACCGCCTACCCTGTCCAACAGTTCCAGGTGAGCAGGGGCACCGCCTACCCTGTCCAACAGTTCCAGGTGAGCAGGGGCACCGCCTACCCTGTCCAACAGTTCCAGGTGAGCAGGGGCGCCGCCTACCCTGTCCAACAGTTCCAGGTGAGCAGGGGCGCCGCCTACCCTGTCCAACAGTTCCAGGTGAGCAGGGGCACCGCCTACCCTGTCCAACAGTTCCAGGTGAGCAGGGCACCGCCTACCCTGTCCAACAGTTCCAGGTGAGCAGGGGCACCGCCTACCCTGTCCAACAGTTCCAGGTGAGCAGGGGCACCGCCTACCCTGTCCAACAGTTCCAGGTGAGCAGGGGCACCGCCTACCCTGTCCAACAGTTCCAGGTGAGCAGGGGCGCCGCCTACCCTGTCCAACAGTTCCAGGTGAGCAGGGGCGCCGCCTACCCTGTCCAACAGTTCCAGGTGAGCAGGGGCGCCGCCTACCCTGTCCAACAGTTCCAGGTGAGCAGGGGCACCGCCTACCCTGTCCAACAGTTCCAGGTGAGCAGGGGCGCCGCCTACCCTGTCCAACAGTTCCAGGTGAGCAGGGCACCGCCTACCCTGTCCAACAGTTCCAGGTGAGCAGGGGCACCGCCTACCCTGTCCAACAGTTCCAGGTGAGCAGGGGCGCCGCCTACCCTGTCCAACAGTTCCAGGTGAGCAGGGGCACCGCCTACCCTGTCCAACAGTTCCAGGTGAGCCGTCTGTAGCGCGCTGACTGCTGGGTGAGCCTCCCCGCCCACTGTACCGT
>JAXIVJ010002068.1:92500-118874 GCA_036785665.1 Chirona hameri
TCGTCCCGGCACAACGGGAGCATGGCAGACCCTCGTCACCACCGTCTGATCAGGTGTGATGCAGGGTGGCATAGGATACTGCATTGACACCGCGCGGCTCAAGTCCAGCGTGTGTGAGCGACAAAAGAGACACGAGGTCCAGCGTGTGTGAGCGACAAACGAGACACGAGTCCAGCGTGTGTGAGCGACAAAAGAGACACGAGTCCAGCGTGTGTGATCGACAAAAGAGACACGAGTCCAGCGTGTGTGAGCGACAAAAGAGACACGAGTCCAGCGTGTGTGAGCAACACAAGAGACACGAGTCCAGCGTGTGTGAGCGACAAAAGAGACACGAGTCCAGCGTGTGTGAGCGACAAAAGAGACACGAGTCCAGCGTGTGTGAGCGACAAAAGAGACACGAGGCCAGCGTGTGTGAGCGACAAAAGAGACACGAGTCCAGCGTGTGTGATCGACAAAAGAGACACGAGACCCAGCGTGTGTGAGCGACAAAAGAGACACGAGTCGGAGAGAATAGCATAACAGACGGGAGAATAACGTAGACAATAACGTTGATAGTGGTGGATACGTATACGATACAAGTATATGTTGGTGTACGTTTCAGCGACGCTGGAAGAAATCGCATTCAATTTATAAGCGTGCACGCACCAAACTATTTTGATTTCGGTTTGAGGGCTCCTCTATGGCTTTTTGAAAGCCATTTAGCTAATGCAAATGGTATCTGGGCCAATCTCGGTGTGGGACCCTGTGACCCGTAAGGGGGGGGGGCAATTGCCCCCTTGCCCCCCCCCCCTGCTGTGCCTCTGCATCTTATCATACTTGCATTGACATTATATATTTGTTATACATTTGCACTGACACGTTTAAAACGGAAATGGCGGCCACACATCATGTGACCGCCATTTCCGCTGCGTAACTGGCGGATTAATATTTTGGATAGAGGAAGAATATAAACAAATGCGGAACAGTGAGCACGCGAAGGTTTTTATTACGCAGAGGGTATGTTTTTATTACATCCAAGATTTCCCAATCACACATGAGTGGGATGCTATACGGAAAACGCAGTGTAGTTGCATACATAACCTCAATTTAGATATAGGTTATGTCTGTTGCGTTCAGTTGCTGTATTACTGTAGGCAAGGGCGTCACCACAATATTTTGAACGGGGGGGGGGGGGGCAGCCAGGTGTTTGACCCCCTGTTTCCATAGGGTTGATGTTAAAATCCTGCTAATCCGGGGCCGGAGCGATCCTGGGGGCCCGACCCCCCCCCCCCCCCCCCCAGTGGCGACGCCCCTGACTGTAGGGTATTTTTAGCAATTAACCACAAGGTGCAACGCGCCTGGGAAAATCCTTTTTTAGGTATCTCATTTCCCATTTGACATGGATACCGGTTGGTAAAATCTGGATATTGATTATAATTTGGTCTTGCATTATGTATAATTGTATTCTGCTTTCATTTAATAAGTTTGTGGACGACAATTTCCAAGGAGCCTGCGAAAGAAGGCTCCTGTCACACCCCTGGGCAAAGTTTCCTGCATTTCACCTCATCAAGGCTACATTAGATCACCGTCAAAACAATACTCGCAACCTTTCGAAGACTTAAAAGGAGGATTTTCCGGCCTGAAATGTATACTTTTCTCAGCACCGTAACATTAACACTTTTCTCGTGTAGCACGGCCGGAACTTTACATAAACGGCTATTGAAAACAATGGATGGTAGGACAATCCACCTGAGAACACCTGAGAACCTGGGCTGAGAATCTGAGCTGAGAACCTGAGCTGAGAACCTGAGCTGAGAACCTGAGCTGAGAACCTGAGCTGAGAACCTGAGCTGAGAACCTGAGCTGAGAACCTGAGCTGAGAACACCTGAGAACCTGAGCTGAGAACCTGGGCTGAGAACCTGGGCTGAGAACCTGGGCTGAGAACCTGAGCTGAGAACCTGAGCTGAGAACCTGAGCTGAGAACCTGAGCTGAGAACTTGAGCTGAGAACCTGGGCTGAGAACCTGAGCTGAGAACCTGAGCTGAGAACCTGAGCTGAGAACCTGGGCTGAGAACCTGGGCTGAGAATCTGAGCTGAGAACCTGGGCTGAGAACCAGAGCTGAGAACCTGAGCTGAGAACCAGAGCTGAGAACCTGAGCTGAGAACCTGAGCTGAGAACCTGAGCTGAGAACCTGAGCTGAGAACCTGAGCTGAGAACCTGAGCTGAGAACCTGAGCTGAGAACCTGAGCTGAGAACCTGAGCTGAGAACCTGAGCTGAGAACCTGAGCTGAGAATCTGAGCTGAGAACCTGGGCTGAGAACCTAAGCTGAGAACCTGAGCTGAGAACCTGAGCTGAGAACCTGAGCTGAGAACCTGAGCTGAGAACCTGAGCTGAGAACCTGAGCTGAGAACCTGAGCTGAGAACCTGAGCTGAGAACCTGAGCTGAGAACCTGAGCTGAGAACCTGAGCTGAGAACCTGAGCTGAGAACCTGAGCTGAGAACCTGAGCTGAGAACACCTGAGAACCTGGGCTGAGAACCTGAGCTGAGAACCTGAGCTGAGAACCTGAGCTGAGAACACCTGAGAACCTGGGCTGAGAACCTGAGCTGAGAACCTGGGCTGAGAACCTGAGCTGAGAACCTGAGCTGAGAACCTGAGCTGAGAACCTGAGCTGAGAACCTGAGCTGAGAACCTGAGCTGAGAACCTGAGCTGAGAACCTGAGCTGAGAACCTGAGCTGAGAACCTGAGCTGAGAACCTGAGCTGAGAACCTGAGCTGAGAACCTGAGCTGAGAACACCTGAGAACCTGGGCTGAGAACCTGAGCTGAGAACCTGAGCTGAGAACCTGAGCTGAGAACCTGAGCTGAGAACACCTGAGAACCTGGGCTGAGAACCTGGGCTGAGAACCTGAGCTGAGAACCTGAGCTGAGAACCAGAGCTGAGAACCTGAGCTGAGAACCTGACCTGAGAACCTGGGCTGAGAACCTGAGCTGAGAACCTGAGCTGAGAACCTGACCTGAGAACTTGGGCTGAGAACCTGAGCTGAGAACCTGAGCTGAGAACCAGAGCTGAGAACCTGAGCTGAGAACCTGACCTGAGAACCTGGGCTGAGAACCTGAGCTGAGAACCTGAGCTGAGAACCTGACCTGAGAACCTGGGCTGAGAACCTGAGCTGAGAACCTGAGCTGAGAACCTGACCTGAGAACCTGGGCTGAGAACCTGAGCTGAGAACCTGAGCACAATGCATTCAGATCAGAATCACGGTACAATTCACAAACGTACGGCGTTTGGCAGTCGCAACGGTGCAGGGAACATTCGTCCATATTTTAATATCCCTCACATGATAGAGCTAATCGCATAGAACTAATCAAGCATGCGGAACCAGCGCTGCAGCGGTAGCATCTTTTATGGAAATGGAGTTATTATGCTTTGCTTCCTTGTAATACATGTTTTCTAGTTGAGATGAGCTTCAGCAGCTTTGCTTTACATGGTGACGATGTTAATTATGTCAGACTTATCCGTTTTGCGAGCTCGCTTTCGATATCGAGAACAGTGCAGAACAACAGTCGGTATCGCTTGCTTAGCTGCCTCCGGTATTGGTGAGAGCTCTACGAGCAGCGTCTTTACAGCGCGACGACAGTGCTGTTCGGCCCTGCAGCACAAGGTGTAATGCCCAGGCTACACTATGCGTGATTTGTCAAGGAAATCACGCGCGTGTTCTCCGTGTTTGCAGAACTTCCTTGACGTCCGGGATCTGCCGGTCAAGCAAATCACGCAAGGAAAATGGATACACCACTGCATTTTTTTAATCAATAAACCACTGCATAAATATCTACCAGCTAAAAGAAGCTAAGCGAAAAAGAACCATTTTTCCCCAAACA
This sequence comes from Chirona hameri, assembly GCA_036785665.1. NCBI lineage: Eukaryota > Metazoa > Arthropoda > Thecostraca > Balanomorpha > Balanidae > Chirona > Chirona hameri. Next base: position 96,363 of record JAXIVJ010002068.1, read on the forward strand.
ATCAACAAACAATGATAACACTGGCAATGCAATCGGAAGTTCACTTATGAACCTAACGGCGACCTATTTAGTGTCGGCGATTTGTTTCATTGACCAATCAGGGACCCGTTTACATAGCAGTTTCAAAACAGTGAAACATTGGTCGCTAATAGTGGAGCATAAAGGTTTCTTTCACCATCACATGATCACGATTACGGCGCCAGTGCGTCAATTTACCGTCTGCTGTTATGTATCACATTGGTCGTATGGTTGTTGCAGCCTAGGTATTGCCTTTGTTGGTGTTGTTTCCGTGGTATTATACATAATTCACGTCAGGTGCTGGTCGCGAAAATAAGTGCCCGCTAACTTGGCTAAAATAAGCTCCTCCCACGTGTCGAGCTGCATGACTTACGGTACAGTGCACGACACAGCGGGTCATTTTTAGGCACCGCAAGCACTTTTTAGATGCCTGCGGCATGTACTATGCGGCATCCGAACATATGTGCGACAAAAAACTAATGATAGCGCCGGTATATTGGTAGAACATTGTCTTATTGGTTGTGTTGTTGTATGGTACCGGTATGATACTTTCCGGAGATCTTGCAGCTCTAATTCTTATTCGCGAAAAAGCGGCAACTGCCGTCGGAAAAAGTAAATTGGTTGCGCATATGGAAGCGTAGCAGTCTTCGCAAAAGCTGCTACGCTACCAAATGAAGCTCAAAATGTCGGAAGAAAAAATACTCCGCTCTGGATGTTTGTGCTGTTAACAGTACTTATAAAGCACGATTTCGAAATAAAAGGAACCAAGATCACTCTTACACCATGTTTGAGCAAATTGGATCAAATCTCAGTGTGGTGTAGTGGTGATATCTACTCAAACGAGCTTAATGGAAGATGTTCCACAATTAGTGAACAATGTTCCACTATTTTGAAATTGCTATGTAAACGGAGCTATTGTCGTGCTTCTTGGCGCACTTACTTCATTTCTGGCCCTATGACTGGTTTACAAATAAACATGTCAAACCAGAGATAGTGAGCGGTCATACTGGTCGTCACCATATGTTAGTACATCTTTTTAAATTTCTCAAAATTGAATTTTCGAAACACAAAGTTTTTATTTCACTTTTAAATTTAGGCACGAACAATTTGATACCATACATGTGTCACATAAAAAGCAAATACATAAATAAAAAGGTCAATATTTCCATTATTGGCACTGTGTGCATTTTCGTTATTGACACTGGTCTAAAGAACATAATTTTATGAATTGACCCATGACTCCGTTTCTCCAGATTCGCCCTAGTTGCTGAGATATTCCAAAGATTCCAGGAACTTGCTGGGAGCAAAAAGTTATCGGGTAGACTCCAGAGGGTTTCCGCTACTAGAAGCACTGCAAATACTGATTAAACTGCTAACATATTGTTAGCGCCGGCCGATAGCAATTCAACAAAACTGCTCGTGCACGCTGACAGCAGCAGCCGAACAGAAACTGGACGGCCATAATGTTTTTCGACGATGGCCGTTTCGATGATGGCCGATCGCCATTTTTTAAGAAGATATCAATTTAGAGCTACGAAACTTGCACATAATAAAGTTCACAGTGGCAAGAACGTGCTGTGCAAAACTTGTCTTTTGTCTTTGATGTGACCGTAATTGTATTGTCTTGTGTGCGCCGTTTTACATAACATCACCATAGTGACGATCGTTTTATAGATATCGAAACAAAAATAAGCAAAAAAACAATATAAGTGAAAATTCAACTAAAGGGGCTCCAGATGTGAATTTCATCATATACAACAATCAAACCAATAGATACTTACCGTATGCAAACTGTTTTTGACATTCCAAAATAGTAGGCACACTCCCTTTAAGTTGTTCAACTAAAGAAGAAGTGTACGTTGAACTCTATCGACGCGCATGATAAGTGCCCTAGGCGCCCCTGGCCAAACACATGTATCGCATTGCAAACATAATCGAACATTGCCAAAGTACGCGATCAAAAACGATGTTTTGTCGATTTGGCACTTTTTTAAACGATTGGATCATACGTCTGGAGTCTTTGTTCGCCTGATAGACACTATGGTTTAGATGGTTCGAAAAGGCTCATTAAGAGTCCAGAAGATTAATTTGAAATAAAAAATGAAACCTATGTCACATATGCTGCTAAGGGATTATAAAGCATTGTTACCGATTTTGAACATACGTTGTTTGGACAGGTTGGCACCGAAGAGTCATGGTGAAGGCCTTCCATTTTGGGAGATTTATAACCACATCTGGTGCACCGCTCCTGAAGACAATCAAGATCTTACTGCAAGAGCCGCGCGTCAGATGAGGTTACGATTTTACGATTGCTGTTGTTCGTTACATACAGCCAGAGACAACTCAAAACAAAACTCCTAATGTTGAAAATAAAGGAACCAATTTTCACAAATTGAGGTCGCAACCACTAACTAGGCCGTCGTTGGGTGCTCTTTTCTTCACTCGTTCTAAGGTGATTATCTACCGCGATATTGTAGCATACCTTGAGCGGCTTAAAACAGTTTGATCGAGTGGCGACGGCGACTGAGCTGTGAGCTGACCACAGAGGGCGTTGGTTAACTCGCCATTGACTGGGCGTTTAACGCCCCCCCCCCCCCTGATGAACTTTCGTAACAGCTCAAAAACCAATAGCGCTATCAACGTGAAACTTCGGGTACCTGCTTCTACATCGATTTTACGTCTTTTGTACAAAAAGAAGCAATTTCGTCGACAAATTTCAAGTTATAGCTAATTTAGTAAAGTCACTACACACGAGTTTGACACACAAATCAGCTAAACCTTAACAGACCGTACAAATGCCATATTTTAGACAAAATGCAATACAAAAACGTCAAAAGATAGGAAATGATGGCAAGAGCTACCAACTGGCTATCTCGGATGCAAAAAGGTTTTTGACCCCTAAAAACCAGTAAGGCGCCGTAGTCGGCGATGAACGAGCGAGCGCGAAGGAAATGTATGGTGAATTTCAACTCGATAGGGCAAGTAGTTTCTCAGTTAAGGTCCCTAACCATACACCAAATGTGTACACAATCGGCTCAGTCGTTCCTGAGATATAGAATAGGCGTGTACACGTGCGCACGTGCAGAGGCACCCCACCCCTGACTTGTGGGAAAGTGGCGGCTGAGAGGTCCCTAACCACACACCAAATTTGAACACAATGGGCCCAGCCGTTGCGGAGTTTTTGCGAGAAAAATACTTTTCAACACCTTTCACGCGGCACGCGGCACGTGCAGTGGTAGTGATCGACATGAGTCGGCACCGTTCTGAAACAGGTTTGGTTGGATGGGGCTACTCAGCAAATAAACCGGCTTGTCAATCGGACGTGCGGTTGCAGAGATATCAGCCTCTCAAAAGCGTTGCCACGGGCCGGGCCGGGTCGGGCCGGGCCGCTCATATTAAGATTTTTCCCATATACCACGGAAGGACGAGCGAGCGCTTCGCGCTCGCTCGTAATAAAACCGGGTAAGGCGCCGTAATTAGCGATGAACTAGCGAGCGTGATCGAAATGTATGGTGAATTTCAACTCGATCGGGCAAGTAGTTTCCGAGATACAAAAAATGGTGAGCACGTGCGCACGTGCAGAGGCACCCATGACTTGTGGAAAGGCGGTGGCTGAGAGGTCCCTAACCACACACCAAATTAGAACACAAACGGCTCAGCCGTTCCTGAGATATAGAATAGGGGTGAGCACGTGCGCACGTGCAGATGCACCCCACCCCTTACTTGTGAAAAGGCGGCGGCTGAGAGGTCCCTAACCACACACCAAATTAGAACACAATTGGCTCAGCCGTTCCTGAGATATAGAATAGGGGTGTGCACGTGCGCACGTGCAAAGGCACCCACCCCTGACTTGTGGGAAACTAGCGGCTGAGGGGTCCCTAACCACATACCAAATTTGCACACAATCGGCTCAGCCGTTGCAGAGTTTTTGCGAGAAAACACTTGTCAACACCCTTCACGCGGCACGCGCCACGCGCAGTGGTAGGCACCCACATGAGTCAGCACTGGTCTCAAACAGGGTAGGTTAGATGGGGCTGCTCAGCAAAGAAGTCAGCTTGTCAATCGGACGTGTGGTTGCAGATATATGAGCTTCTCAAAAGCGTTGTCACGGGCCGGGCCGCTCATATTCAGATTTTCCCCATATACCACGGAAGGACGAGCGAGCGCTTCGCGCTCGCTCGTAATAAAGCAGTTCTGTTTTGGGAAAATGCCCACAAAATAATTTTTTCTCTCAAAAATATTAAAAACAAAACAGAATATATGTCAGAGCACAACATATGGGCAGCTAGCATACGAAATTTCAAAATGATATTACCATTTTTGATTGACTTATGGCATCTTAAGTATGAGTAACTCATGACGTCATATTTTGAAATTAAGTTTGTTTGGTTTTTATTGACCAGATACAGACAAATAAATTCCAGCACTGTATTTCTGAGACAAAACTGGTTAAGAAACATGCCTTTTGTATTTATATTTATCAATTTCAAATTGTGACCATATGTGACCTGACCGTGACCTGAACTTGACACTAACTTCACGTAAATGGCGCGGTGTATGCGGTAAACCAGCTCGCCTGCGACGATCTCTTTCATGCAAGTGCCGGGTGCCGCTGGTGTGGGTCCGTCTGTTGGGATGATAAGATGTGTACTAAGTACCCGGTACTGTGTACTGGTGCATCCTGGTCCAACGCGCGGAGACTGTCGTGCGCGGTGTACGGTGGCCGCTGGATAATGTTTTGAATGCTGTTTGGCCGCGGGCTGGAGCCGGAAGGCGGCTTGGCTGACAGTAACCGTGTTGCAGTGTGTGATTCGTGGCAATTGGACCGTGTATAATAAACTGAAAAAAGTGAGAAAAAACTTCATGTAAATGAAGTCAGGTGGTAAAATTACCATCACTATCGAATTATACGCGGAAAATAATCCATAAAACATGTGTCTTGTGACTGTGACATGTGACATCTGACTTTCGTAGATATTTTGCGCATAGTGACCTTTTGTGACCTGACCTTGACCTTGACCTTTGCCAACAATCTCATTTTAGCTCAAGTGGGATGTGTATCATATCTTTGAGAGCACTTTGGGCGATCATGGTCACAATATAAGGCTTTGGATGGAAGGCACGGCCCATTAGCCCATACACTCAACTACGTCGATTTTAACATTTGACCTGACCGTGACCTGACATACGACCTCAATTCGGCATTTTTTAGTGTGCTTTAAATGTATCTCATTGAGAGCTTTCGAATGCCGCCTTGCGCGTATCGCTGGAATTATTGGTTCGGAAGAAAACCAGGGGGGGGGGGGGTCGCTTAACGCCCCGTCAATAGATTTCGGCTGAGACCCCAGTAATGCCGGGTTAAAGGTCCGGCGACTGGGATCCGCTTTCTGCAGTTGCCCAAGATCTTGGAAGGCGGCTGAACGGTGACATCAGTCTCGTCCATATTCCATGCCTTCTGGCTTATAAACTGGTACTTTGCAAGAAGATCGTAACATATTTGAGAATAAAAAATGCACTGTTTCTTTTTGGAAGCACGAATGTATGACAGGTGGGCGCAGTGTGTGGCAGCGTGTAGTGTACAGGCCAGTGTAGTGTACTGTAGTGTAGTGTACAGGCCAGTGTAGTGTACTGTAGTGTAGTGTACAGGCCAGTGTAGTGTACAGGCCAGTGTAGTGTACAGGCCAGTGTAGTGTACTGTAGTGTAGTGTACAGGCCAGTGTAGTGTACTGTAGTGTAGTGTACAGGCCAGTGTAGTGTACAGGCCAGTGTAGTGTACTGTAGTGTAGTGTACAGGCCAGTGTAATGTACTGTAGTGTAGTGTACAGGCCAGTGTAGTGTACTGTAGTGTAGTGTACAGGCCAGTGTAGTGTACAGGCCAGTGTAGTGTACTGTAGTGTAGTGTACAGGCCAGTGTAGTGTACTGTAGTGTAGTGTACAGGCCGGTGTAGTGTACAGGCCAGTGTAGTGTACAGGCCAGTGTAGTGTACTGTAGTGTAGTGTACAGGCCAGTGTAGTGTACTGTAGTGTAGTGTACAGGCCAGTGTAGTGTACAGGCCAGTGTAGTGTACTGTAGTGTAGTGTACAGGCCAGTATAGTGTACTGTAGTGTAGTGTACAGGCCAGTGTAGTGTACTGTAGTGTAGTGTACAGGCCAGTGTAGTGTACTGTAGTGTAGTGTACAGGCCAGTGTAGTGTACAGGCCAGTGTAGTGTACAGGCCAGTGTAGTGTACTGTAGTGTAGTGTACTGTAGTGTAGTGTACAGGCCAGTGTAGTGTACAGGCCAGTGTAGTGTACAGGCCAGTGTAGTGTACTGTAGTGTAGTGTACAGGCCAGTGTAGTGTACTGTAGTGTAGTGTACAGGACAGTGTAGTGTACTGTAGTGTAGTGTACAGGCCAGTGTAGTGTACAGGCCAGTGTAGTGTACAGGCCAGTGTAGTGTACTGTAGTGTAGTGTACAGGCCAGTGTAGTGTACAGGCCAGTGTAGTGTACAGGCCAGTGTAGTGTACTGTAGTGTAGTGTACAGGCCAGTGTAGTGTACTGTAGTGTAGTGTACAGGACAGTGTAGTGTACTGTAGTGTAGTGTACAGGCCAGTGTAGTGTACAGGCCAGTATAGTGTACAGGCCAGTGTAGTGTACTGTAGTGTAGTGTACAGGCCAGTGTAGTGTACAGGCCAGTGTAGTGTACTGTAGTGTAGTGTACAGGCCAGTGTAGTGTACTGTAGTGTAGTGTACAGGCCAGTGTAGTGTACAGGCCAGTGTAGTGTACAGGCCAGTGTAGTGTACTGTAGTGTAGTGTACAGGCCAGTGTAGTGTACTGTAGTGTAGTGTACAGGCCAGTGTAGTGTACTGTAGTGTAGTGTACAGGCCAGTGTAGTGTACTGTAGTGTAGTGTACAGGCCAGCGGTGTCGATTCTTGAAAACGATTGGGGGGCGGGGGATGGGAGAGGGGCGAACAAGGACGGATCCAAGGGGAGCCTATCAGCGTCATGGCTTTATACATTTAAAAAAGAAATTCTAGGCAACTTGTACAAAGGAGAGCATTTTTAATCAATTCATAATGCAAAACAAGAAATATCATGAGTTTTGTACTTCTGTCGGACGGCCCCTCAAGCCAACTTTTTTGGCCGGTCTGCACCCGCCAGAAGGCCCGAGGTCTTACTTGGAACCCTTACTTAGTAAACGGCAATGTTAACCTGCCATTGACTTGGGGGGGGGGGGGCAAATATTTCCCTGACGTATTTTCGCAATAGTTCAAAAAACAATAGCGACATCAACGTGAAACTTTGGGTGCCTTCTCCTACACCGACTTTACGTCTTCTGTGCATAAAAAAAAATGTTGAAAAAATAGAGATATAGCGAATTTAGTGACGTCACTACACACGAGTTTTAACTTCACTGAAATGAGGCCAGGTGGTAAAATAACTATCACGATCGAATTATAAGTGTAAAATAATTCATTGAACATGTATCGCATGACTTTCGCATATTTTTTGCGCATTGTTACCTTTTGTGACCTGACCTTGACCGTGACCTTTGCCAAAATTCTCACTTTTGCTCATGCGGGATGTGCATTTTACCTGTAAGATCACTTTGGGTGATAATGGTCGCAATCGAAGACTTTGGACGGAAAGTATGGCCCATACACTCAAATACCTCAATTTTGACCTTTGACCTTACCGTGACCTGATATTTGACCACAATTAAAAAAATCGAGCATGATTTAAATGCGTCTTATAGAGAGAAAACGCCTTCTTGCGCGTCTCGCTGCGCTCAATGGTTCGAAATATAACCAGCGGTCGATATCCCCCCCCCCCCCCCCCCCAGTCAATGGCGTTCGACATTTACGCCATTGACTGTCAATGTCACTGTTGCGGTATTGCCAGCATTTCATGTGGGAACAAACTTTATCCTCCATATCGCTAGGGTTGTTTGAACACGCTCAAAGATTCTTCGGAAATATAAAAAAACGGTCTCGCGGAGTGCCGTCATTTTAATGGCCACCGGGCATCGTATTATTGATTCTTTGCGCACCTTTTCTGATTTTATTTTTACTCGGGAGCATTCTAAGCAGGGGCGTAGCCAAGGGGGTCCCTAGGGTTCATAGGGACCCCCCCCCCCCCTTGGGCCGTTAGGGGCCCCTTGGGCCAAACTTCTCTGTTCGCAAACGGCCCGAGGGCTTCAGAACTTTCAAAGGCCTTCTCAGATCAACCGAGAGCCTTCTCAAACCAGACTAGAACACTCTCATGCCTGAAAAGGGCCCTGTCAGACCGGCTCAGGGCCCTCTCAAGACTGGAAATGGCCCTCTCAGGCCGGCCCAGGGCCCTGTCAGACCGGCTCCGAACCCTCAAGACCAGTTTAGCGCCCTCTGAGGCCTGGTAAGTACCCTCTCAGACCGGCTTAGGGACCTTTGAGACCTGGTAAGGGCCCTCTAAAGCGGACATAGGGCCCTTTGAAGCCTGGCAATGACCCTATTAGGCCAGCGTAGGCCCCTACAAGACATAGTAAGGGCCCTCTTTATCGGACGTAGGGCCCTCTTAGGACTGGAAAGGGCCCTCTCATACCGGCCCAGGTCCCTCTCAGGACTGGTAAGGGCCCTCTAAAGCGGGCATAGGGTCCTTTCAAGCGTGACAAGGGCCCGCACAGGATGGCGCAGGGCCCTTCCAAGGCTTAGTAAGGGCCCTCTTAATCGAGCGCAGGACCCTCTTAATCAAGCACAAGACCCTCTTAATCGAGCGTAGGGCCCTTTCAAGACTAGTATGGGCCCTTTCAAACCACCCCAGGGCCGTCTCAAGACTGGTATAGGCCCTCTCAGACCGGTGCAGGGCCCTTCCAGCAAGGGGCCTCTCAGATCAGTGTAGGATCCTCAAGGGCCTAAAGGGCCTTCTTACACTTGCCAAGGCCCCTCTCAGACCCAACAAAGGCCCTCTCAGACCAGCATAACACCCTAAATGCTTGGTAATGGTTCCGTAAAGTGGGTGCCCTTTCAAAGCCCTTTCAAGCCTGGCAGGGTCCCTCTCAGACCGGCGTAGGGTCTCTCCATGCTTTGCAAGGGCCATCTCAAATCCCCACAGGGCCCTATCAGGCAAGGACTGACAAGGACCCTCTCATACCAGCGTAGGGCCATCTCAGACCAGTGTAGGCCCCCAAGGGCCTTCTCAGACTTGCCTAGGGCCCTCTCAAACCAGCATAAGGCCAATTAGGCTTGCAAGAGGTCTTTTAAAGAGAGCATATGACTCTTTCAAGGCTGGCAAGGGTCTTCTTAAACCGGTGTAGGGCCCTTTTAGAGCAATCAAGGGTCATTCGGACCCAGGACTCAGGAGGGCCCTCTCAGATTAGTATGGGGCCTCCAATGGTCTAAAAAGCTCTCTCAGTCTTCCCTGAACACCAGGCCTGACAAAGGCCTCCTCGGGCCGGCATAGGGTCTACTCAGGCCGGCATAGGCTCTCTACTCGAGAGTCTGACCTGGGCCCTCTCAGGCCGGCATAGGATCTCTAATCGAGAGTCTGACCTGGGCCCTCTCAGGCCGGCATAGGGTCTCTACTCGAGAGTCTGACCTGGGCCCTCTCAGGCCGGCATAGGGTCTCTAATCGAGAGTCTGACCTGGGCCCTCTCAGACCGGCGCAGGTCCCTCTTTGGCCCAACATGGGCCGCTCAAAAATTGCAATGACCCTCTCAGACCTATGAAGGGCCCGGGAGGCTTGGTAAGAGCCCTCTCATGCCTCACAGAGGCAGTCGAAAAGGGGACATTAGGGTCATGACCCCCTCAAAGGCCTATGAGGTGGCAATACATTGTTTGCCCCTCCCAATGTCACTTGGAGCCCAGCTGTGCCCGAAGGGCCCACCTGGGCTCCAGGTAATAAAGGGTCCTCAGGAGGTCAGAGTAGGCCATATGAAGGTCAGAGTAGGCCCTCCGGAGGTCGAGTGGGGCCTCTTAAAGTCAGGGGCCTCTGGAGGTAATATATTGCCTTCTGAAGACCAGTGTGGGCCTTTTTGAGACCAGAGGGTCCCTTTGTAAGCCAGACGGGGCCCTCTTGAAGCCAGAGAGGCCAGAATGGACCCTCTGGAGGCAGAGCGAGCCCATGGAGGTCACATATGACCCTATGGAGGAAATAATGCCCTCTGGCGGTCATCCTGTCATCAGGAGGCCATAGTGGGCTCTCTGGAAGTGAAGGCCGGAGGGGGGAGGGTCTGTTGTGTAGGTAAGAGTGGGCCTTCTGGAGGCGTGTGTGACCTTTTGAAGCCAGAGTGAGCCCCTGGAGACCAGAGTTGCCCCTCTGGAGGTCAAAGTGGGCCCTCAGTCGGCCAGAGTGAGCCATCTTGAGGTCCGAGTATGCCCCCTGGAGGGTAGAGTAGGTACCCTGAATTTTCCCTTTTCATGTCCTGCTGTGTACACTCCCTTAGACCGAGCGTGGGCCCTTTCAGACAGACCTGCTGAAGACCCTTTCAAACTGGCATAAGCCATATGCCCCTGTTTAGCTCTGGAAATACCCTTTCAGACCAGCAGAGGGCCCTGTCACACCGATCAAGGGTCCTCTCAAGCCGACCGAGGGCCCTTTAAGCAAATGCCCTTTCAGACCAGCCGAGGACCGTTTCAGGTTTACAGATGGTCCTCTCAAGTATGGTGGATGGCTTTATCTTGCTGACTTATGACCTTCTCTGGCCAGTATGGAGCCTTCTCAGACCGACCCATGGTCCTCTCAGATCGGGATAGGACCTTCTTAGACTACGGCCCTATCTCAAAACCGTATAGGCGCCGCTCAGACCGACAGAGAGTCCTCTCAGGTCCACCCATAGTGCTCCAAAGGACCTGAGGTCAGAGAGCCCTGTCTTACCGGCCTGAGGGCCCTCTTAGGTCCACCCATAGTGCTCCAAAGGAGCTGAGGCCAGAGAGCCCTGTCTTACCCGCCTGAGGGCCCTCTTAGGTCCACCCATAGTGCTCCAAAGGAGCTGAGACCAGAGAGCCCTGTCTTACCCGCCTAAGGGCCCTCTCAGGACCGAGGCACCTCACAGAGTGATAGACCTACCGATGGTCCTCTATCAAGTCTTGCAACGTCCTACCATACCGGCATATGACCCTGTTAGGCCTCACAAGCGCCTTCACTAACCCTGGTATAACGTGTTCAGGCCTGACGAGCAGAGCTCTTCATGGGACACCTTTCCAGCCGCCATCCCGTTCCATCCCGTCCCATCCCGTTCCAGCCCATCCAGCCAGACCCAAACCCGTTCCAATCCGAATTCATAATTGATGGGGCTCCCATTCCCACCCGTGTCAGCATATTTTCACTTTTTGTGGTGCTAAAAAAATGATATGGTCTGTCCCAAACCCGTTCCAACTCGTTACATTTCCAAAAATGGCCCCATTCCCACCCATTGCCATTCCGTTCCATGGGTTCCATGGGGATTCCCATTCCATGAAGGGCTCTACTGACGAGGGCCCTCTTCGGGCGACAATGGCTTATGGCTTCATCATGTACGGCGTTCCAGGACAGATCGACAGGACGCTATTGCTAAAACCAAATTAACACGTCATCACACCTCATATGTCGACAATAAATCTGCCAGTAGTGCTGTTTGTCCAATGTTTGTTGTCTGCGCACGTGCGGGGAGCACCGGCCGCCCCGGCGGTGATCCCCATTCAGCAGTCACATGTCTTGGCATACTTCGTCATACATAACTGCTGGCACTAGAAAAGCAGTGTGCATCGTCGAACGCCAACACATAAGAAGCATCAATTCACGTTCAAAGGCGCCACTAGCGTCATGTTTGTTTCTGGTTACTAAGTAGATATCCTAGGTAAAAGCCGGCCGAGGAAAAACTGCTGAAGGCCATTCTCGATCCATGAACATTGCACCCTCAACCACAGGGGCGCAACCACGTCCAAAATAGTGGTACGGACAAATTGGCGTTAGGGGCGCCATCGCTGAAGGGGGGCGCCATCGCCAAAAAGAACTCGCAATATCACAAATGTGTCAATTTTTAGATGTAGTGTATGTATGTATAATGTATATACCTGTAATCTACTGTAGTACTGCAAAATAATGCCTCCATCCCAATAATCAATATGAGACCACTGGCAGATCCAGCCTCTCTCAGTGTGTGTGTGTGTGGGAGGGGGGGGCATCTTTTTGTGGCAAAAAAGTACCCTCATTTTTCCCTTCGCGGATTTGGGCCGTTCACCTTATTTTGATATTCAGGCTTAAGAAATTCACTTTCTTTTCGGAGAAAAAACACAAACGCGATATTCCGTAACATATACACATATAAATAATAACAACGTTTATCTCATACCAACTCGCAGGGGCGTCGCCGATAATTTTTTAGTGGGGGTTGGCTGAAATGGGAAAAAATAGCCCCCATTTTCGTCTGCGTGTATTTAAGCCATTGCAGCATTTGTAATGTGGATTTTTATATTATAGTAGGTACTTGTTATTTAGCGCCGCCAAGCAGCGCCATTTTTGTTACGGGTTTGCCTGATAAAACCCAGAAATATAGGCGGTGAGCCATGTAGAGGATAAGAAGGTAAAAATGTTATTCATTAAATTCAGCGTTACGACGAACCGACGACGATGACAATGGCTTCGTTATGACGATGTTCACTGATGTGACGCTGCGAAGCGGCGTGACAATTTGAATTTTAGGTCGTGGATCACGAAATTTTCATATTGGAACAAGACCGTGATTGGAGCCAAGCCTCAGGTAACCCGTTTTCCTGGTTGCACATCTCGGTATGATGAAAAATATTGAAATGAAGGTAGTTTTTCATATACCTACATTAGCCTCGGATAATAAATCGCGATGACCGGTGGTAGTCAGCGCTCAATAGTACATATGATAATAATAACTGTATACATATGTACCGAACTGTAACAAACAACTGGTAACAGTGCAAATGGTTTGAAAGCAGCAAGAGGCAGAACGACTTTCTCCGCGCATAAATGGTCCCTGCGGATCTGGAAGAGCCTAGTGGGAGTTGGCTTGGGGAGATGGTCCTGGCCTGGTCCCCACTATTAGCTCTTCGGTCCAGCAAGTTGGGCACCGCTGGAGCAGCTTCCGGGTGCCGATGTCCGCGTCTTTGCGTTCGCGTCGCCTTTTTCTGAGCTCGGCCGACTAGCTAGCTAGCTAAACATGAACCCCGCTGGAAAGTTAATATTGTATGAAGGAATTGGCCCCTGGGGCCAGCAATTACCGCCAAGGAGAGAGAGCCTCTGACAGACACTTAATGGAATTCATTTGCCCATTTTCCAAATTTGTATAAGCAATTGCGAAACTTGTGTCATGCCGCGAAGCGCCGCGACATTTTCCGGTTTTTGACTGTGGATGGCTGGATTTTGACTGCTGCAAAGACAATTTTTACGATTTTATGATAAATTGGGAACTCACGGAGGGGAGGGGGGGGCATAGTTGTATTGAATGCCTCCCCCAGATTCCTGTGTGTGTGCGGGGAGGGGGGGGGGGGATTGCCCCTGATGCCCCCTGGATCCGCCGGTGTATGAGACCATGGGGGCGGTATTTGCTTACTGTCCGGTAGGGCACCTTTTCTCCTCCATGGGGGCGGTATTTGCTTCTAAGGAAGCCCATTGCCCGACTTAGTGGGCGGCTATTCTTCCCAATAGGGGGGTGGGCGGCATTAGCTGCTATGGACAATGAGCATTTGTCCAATTTAGAGGGCCCCTGTTTTAACCCGTGGGGGCGGCATTTGCTTATTGTCCGGTAGGGCGCCTGTTCTGCTCCATGGGGTAGCATTTGCTTCTAGTGGCGCCTATCCTGTTCCTAAGTCGCCATTTACTTCTAGGAGTGCTAATTGTCCGATTCCCAGGAGTGCCTGTCAGTGGTGTGCGCAGAAATTGTCATTAGTCGGAGGGACGCCGCCACTCGCCGGAGGGGGTGCGGTCACTGGCGGGAGAGGCGCTGTCACTATCCGGAGGGGCGCCGTCGGGTCCAAAAACCAGGTCGTGCCCTGAATGCCCGTATACTCTGACCGCCACTGGTGCCTGTCCTGTTGGCGGTGCTAATTGCAAAACATGTTCCGGGGGGGGGGGGGGGCCTTCGGCACCCGTCAAAAACGGTACGGACATTCCGTACTGTCCGTATAGGTGGTTGCGCCCCTGCTCAAACACGATAATGTACATGCTTGGTAAGAGATCTACTAGCAATTTTGGGTTTCGGTGCTGGAAAGGTAGGTATCTTACGTTCTGGCAAATCATGGCACTAACCGTCGTGATAGTATTGACACGAACCTGCTCGGTGCTGACAAAATCCGGCCGGGACAAAGGCTGTTTCACTGAGTAACAATGTCGTTGCTAAAAAACTTATCTTGAAAAGCAATGCGCTAATTGATAAATGTTTTACATAGGTACCTAGTGTACTAAGCAACGGCCTAGCAAAAATTGTCTTTTTGTAGGGCCATTCCAGAGGCTCCGCCACGGGGAGAACGGGAGGACGTGTCCCCCCATTCTTGAGCCAGGGAGGATTATTTCGCCAATTTTCCCTGACAACTCGCTCAACAGCTTTTCGCTTACGCTCCACCCCCCCCCCCCCCTTACCCTCCCGCGCTCATCAACTTTTCAGTTTAGGTCACGCTCCACCCCCCCCCCCCCCCCCAACAACTTTTCGTTGACGACGACCAAAACTGGCTTCCCTCGATACCGCCCCCCCCCCCCCATTTCAAAGGCGTAGCGGAGCCTCTGGGCCCTTCACCTCCGCTTGGGCCCCCTTTCTGCACCAAGGGCCCCCTAGAATCAAGTCGGGACCCCCCTTGGCCAAAGCCTGGCTACGCCGTTTATTATAAGTCACGGTTCTATACATACAGCCATTACCTGAAGTAGGACTGACCTATAGGTCAGGTCAAGTGGACCCACCCCCAATAAAGTTCAAGCTAGACGGTAATGGGAGGTAAGACGGTCACCCCTCTACACACAAGAATATGCTATAGCTACGACACGCAAAACGGTGTCCTACGCAGGGGTGGTAAAATGCCCCGTCCTGCTGGACGACGTCGGAGAACAAAATTTGTATTTTTCTTGCCAGGTTGGCTTATTTTTCATCACAAATGATTCATCAGAGGAGTCACATGCTGCATTTTTGCATGCGTGTGCTTTTTACATCGAATAGTGGGATATTCAAAGGCAACTTCTAGTGAATTTGCAGGCCATAATTATGGTTCACACCAGTAGCGTACCCAGGATTCGCTCCAGGAGGGGGCAATTTTTGCTAAGGGGGGCATAAAGTACCCGGACCAAAACAAAATCACCGGATTTGGCCCACTATATTTTTAAAAGGGCATATTTTTACAATTTCTCTCTTTAAAAATAAAAACATTCATTTTTTTCGACCAAAGGGGGCACGTACAGACCTTCAGGGGGGGGGGGGATTGCCCCGTTTCCCCCCCCCCCCTTGTGTACGCCTATGGTTCACACACGAAAATGCTGTCCCACAGTCTACAAAAAAAAATACGCGTCCCACATAGCAACAGTGATATCAGTTTGGCACCACCAGAATGGCAGCATATTAGACCACACATATAGTTGTTTTTATAGACCATACAAACTATACCAAGTTGTCTGCAAACTACTATTTCAGTCGACAGCGGTTTGGGAGAACCCAAGGCCGTATAAGAGGGGAGAACCACGGAAGACCACTCATTGACTTTGAACGGGAGACTCTCCGCCGTCCGTCCAGCGGATCCGCTGGTTTTATCAGCCAACTTCGCTGCATAGTAGAAACTAGTATACATTTTGGAACAAATTTAGAAACCCAGAGTATATTTTAGATTGATGACCAATGACCATGGAGGCATGATGGCAGCATTTTAAAACCTCGATTTGGAGCGATCGTCGCTTTGGAAAGCGACGCATGTTAAAAATGTTTTAGCAATTCTGTGAAGCACTTCCTGCTTCTGAGTTCAAGGTAAGGTTAGGTTAAAATAATTAATAATATAGTTGCTCAAAAAAGTGGATAAAATAAATTGCATAGCAAGTAGGGTAAACTTAACATGTCAACACATCAGACTTGGGCTTGGCACGTTACTGGTGGTGTTGACAGTTGGTGTTGTAATTTGGGGACATGTCAAGACATAAAACTTTCATGTTATTGGTGGTGTATTGGTGTCTGAAAGTCATCCTGCAGGCAAAGGATTGTCAGTTTGAAGGGAGAAAACAGGGTAAACAACTGTAACCCCGGACACGCCCTAACACCATACTGTGCATGCTATTGGTGATGTAGTGTGTCAGTATCGACTTCATCACCAATAACATGAAAAGTATGGCATTATGATGTGTCTGGTGTTAATGTTGTCTACCCTACCTGTACAAAGTCTGATTAAATTAAAAACTGCTTGTATTTGACCTTCGGTTCAGTAATTCCCCCCCCCACACCCCAAAGTTGGTGGGGCGACTGCCCCACCAACTTTAATTTTGGCCCACACTTTTATGTTCTGACCCACCAACTTTTGTCAGATTTGAAGGTTTCCTAGTGTTAAACTGTTCATTTGTCACCTCAGCCATGCACAGCAACCACCCAATATTATATTTTGACCCACCAACTTGCTCTGAAAAGCAGCCACCCATGCTGTCTACGAGATAGTCTGGGGGGGTGGGGTCCGGGGGGTGGGGTGACAGCCCCTGGTAGGTTCTGCAGTGCAGCGAGCGAATGCGAGCGGCGCGTTCTAAACGTGGGTCCCTGCGATCTTAATTGCTGTAAATGTTAGGTCAAGTTTGATTATGTATCGTTTTTGGTGACGTCATAGCCTTGTTATTACTGGTACACTCTTCTGTCTGTCATAAATTAACAGAAAATATTAACATTAAATGACAAATATTGCTTAGGACCTGTCTATACTCTCTTCTTCTATAGGGACATCAAGATCTTCACAATGTCTTTAATCTTGCATCAGCTACAGAGTAGCTTATCAGAGTTTCTGCAACTTTATTTTTGCGAGTATGATCAATATTTCACAGAGTATAAATATAAATATTGCTTCAACGAGCGATATTGCATTAGTGTTGCTGGAGAACCATTTTCCAACTTTCGATTTGGTCAGAGAACCATAGTCTATTTTTACCACCCCTGGTCCTACGATTATATTTTCATCCAGGACTTGTAATGTCCGTTTCTAACTCAGTCACTCAACTGTCGAAAAACTCCAGTGACCTGTCATGAGTCCAGGGGCGCAGCCAGGATTTTGCGACGGGGGGGGGGGGGGGGGGCTAACCGAACTGGGCCCCTTAGCATTGGCTGATCCCCCCCCCCCGAAAAAAATACACCATGAATTTGTTTGTAATTTTCATTTAAAACAAATCTTTTTTTTTATTTGTATTTATTTTCACTGTTTTTTTATTGTAGGTAATTAACTATTTGTAATTTTCACCCATCTCTTATATGGTCCCATGTTAAAGTACATCTGTACTAGGATTTGTCCCTAGTAATTGTATTTGGTCTGTGGGCAGTGGCGGCGTATTGCCGCTTTGCCACCCCCTCCCCCTAGATCCGCTAGTGATGCAGTGGGGTCTAGCAAGGGAAGGGGCAGAGGGGGTGACAACATCAGGGGCGGCGGAAGCTCTTCATAGTTAGGGGGGTTGATTTTTGGAAGTATATTCTTTTCATGCAACGCCAAAGGGTTAACCCGGCATTGACTGGGGTCTCAGCAAAACGCCATGGAATGGGGTTTTGGGGAAAATGAGAACTATTCCAAAAAGCATACCAGAAATGGTAATATGGTAACATAGTTAGTTTATTCTTGTTTGAACCAGGCGTGACGAGGTTCTCTATAGACTATGGTTCTCTGACCAAATCGAAAGTTGGAAAATGGTTCTCCAGCAACACTAATGCAATATCGCTCGTTGAAGCAATATTTACCCCCCCCCCCCCCTGCTTATCTTCCGAACCAATGATCACAGCGAGACGCGCAATGCGTCAATCGAAATATCAATGAGACGAATCTAAAGCATACTCAAAAATGTCAAAGTGAGGTCAAATGTCAGGTCACGGTCAGGTCAAAGGTCAAAATCGACGTATTTGATTGTATGGGCCATACTTTCCATCCAAAGCCTTCGATTACGACCATGATCACCCAAAGTCCTTCCAAAGGAATGATACACATCCCGCATGAGCTAAAGTGAGATTGTTGGCCAAGGTCAAGGTCAATGTCAAGGTCACTATGCTCAAAATATCTACGAAAGTCATGCAACACATATTTTACGACTTATTTGCCACGTATAATTCAATAGTGATAGTTATTTTACCACCTGACTTCATTTACGTGTAGTTAATGTCAAGTTCAGGTCAAGTTCAGGTCACTGAAGGTCAAAATTTGAAATTGATCAATATAAATAATAAAAGGCATGTTTCTAGACCAGTTTTGCTCCGAAATACAGTGGTGCCATTGATTTGTCTGTACCTAGTCAATAAAAGCCAAACAACGCAATTGTTAAATATGACGTTATGAATTACCCATACTTTAGATGCCATAAATCAGTAAACAATGGTGATATCATTCTGAAATTTGGTATGGTAGTTTCCCGTATGTGGTTCTCCGACATATATTCCGGATTTTTTAATAGCTTTGACAAATTTGATTTTGTGGGCATTTTCCCCCATTATTTTCTTTTTGGGGGTTAAAACTTGTTTAAATTCAAGATAGCTATATTGTAGCCCTTGTCATTTTCTATCTTTTGACGTTTTTGGATTGCATTTTGCTCACATTTTTTTATTTTGTGTATGTTTTTTTGTTGTTGTATATTGCATTTGTATGGTCTGTTACATTTGAGCTGATTTTGGTGTAAAACTCGTGTGTAGTGACGTCACTAAATTCGATATAACTCGAAATTTGTTCGACGAAGTTGCTTTATTTTTCCACTAAAGACGTAAACTTGATTTAGCAGAAAGTACCCGAAGTTTGACGTGGATAGCGCTATTGGTTTTTGATCTATTACGCAAATTGATCAGGGGAGCGTTAAACGCCCGCCCCTCCCCGACCCCCCCCCCCCCCCCCTCCCCGTCAATGGCGGGTTAATGTTCAATTCGGCTGGAGTTGGGGGCAACTTGTCCCTCCTGCCCCCTCCACCGCCTCCGCCACTACTATATACCACCAATTACCAAAACCCCTCACACACATCTTAACAACAATGGGATCACGAATCATGATGACAAAAGCGGATTCAGGATTCATTCGACCAAGGCTTTTGTTCTGCCTCAACTCATTTTAATTGAATTTATTTATATTTTTGTCAAAGCCCCGTCCCTCGTACACTGCTGACGCCTGGCGCCGCATGGTTAATGTAACCCACTACGCCCGGGACCCGGGGGCAGGGGGCATTTTCCCTCCAATTTTAGCAACATGGGCCTTTGTCCCCCCCTCTCCGAGATTCAGATGGGCAGCTTTCTGAGGCATCAGGCATCTGAGCCGATGATGGTCCTTTTCTGGTCCAAAGATGGGTCCTTTCAAGACCTCTGATTGGCCTTTTCCAGACCTGAGATGGGCCCTTTCCAGGCCTAAATTGAACTATTCCTAAACTCAAGACAGGGGAGGGGGGGGGGCTTTCTACGACTTTGATGGGCCCTTTCCAGATCTGAGATGGGCCCTTTCCAGATCTGAGATGGGCCCTTTCCAGATCTGAGATGGGCCCTTTCCAGATCTGAGATGGGCCCTTTCTGGTATGCATGTGAGCCATCATTAATCATGCCATGTCTGAGTTCAAGGGTAAGATGAGCCCTAACCAGCCATGGGGCCTTTCTGGGCCGAATTTACCGAAACGGTCCTTCTCCAGCTCAAAGATGGGCCCTTCCCAGTCATCTCCAGACTTTTTTTTCTCTCAGGGCCAAATTATACGGGCCTTCTCTGGACCTGAGATGGGCCCGTACTTGGCCTAAGAGCAGACATGGTTCTTTTCCGAAACTGAGATGCTCACTTTCAAAGCCTGAAATGGACCCCCTCCAGACCTGAAACGGGTCCTTTCTGAGTTTACGATGGGCCCTTTCAAAACCTGAGATGGGCCCATTCTGAGCTAAAGACGAGCCCATTCACAGCCAAAGATGGGCCCTTTCCAGACCTGAGATGGGCCCTTTCTGAGCCTAAGATGGGCCCCTCTCCGGATCTGAGATGGGCCCTTCCCGGGCCTAAGAGCAGACATGGTTCTTTTCCGGAACTGAGATGCTCACTTTCAGAGCCTGAAATGGACCCCCTCCAGACCTGAGACGGGTCCTTTCTGAGTTTACGATGGGCCCTTTCAAACCTGAGATGGGCCCATTCTGAGCTAAAGACGAGCCCATTCACAGCCAAAGATGGGCCCTTTTCAGACATGAGACGGACCTTTTCTGAATTCACGATGGGCCCTTTCAAAACCTGAGACCGGCCCATTCTGAGCCTAAGATGGGCCCTTTTCAGACCTGAGATGGACCCTTTCTGAGCCTAAGATGGGCCCCTCTCCGGATCTGAGATGGGCCCTTCCCGGGACTAAGAGCAGAGATGGGTATTTTCCGGACCTGAGATGCAGGCTGCTCACTTTCAAAGCCTAAAATGGGCCTTTTTCAGACCTGAGACGGACCCTTTCTGAATTCACGATGGGCCCTTTCAAAACCTTAGACCAGCCCATTCTGAGCCTAAGATGGGTCCTTTCCAGACTTGAGATGGGCCCTTTGTGAGTTCACGATGGGCCCTTTCAAAACCTGAGATGGGCCAATTCAGAGCCTAAAATGGGCCCATTCTGAGCCTAAGATGAGCCCATTCAGAGCCTAAAATGGGCTCTTTCCAGACCTGAGATGGGCCCTTTCTGAGCCTAAGATGGGCCCTTTCCAAACCTGAGATGGGCCTTTTCCGAGTTCACGATGGGCCCTTTCAAAATCTGAGATGGGCCCATTCTGAGCCTAAGATGGGCCCATTCAGAGCCTAAGATGGACCCTTTCCAGGCATGAGATGGTCCCTTTCTGAGCGCAAGATGGGCTCTCTCCGGACTTAAGATGGGCCCTTCCCGGGCCTGAGAGCTGAGATGGGCCTTTTCTGGACCTGAGATGCTCGCTTTCTGAGGCTAAATTTGGTTTTATCAGGCCTGAAATGGGCCCTTTCTGAGTCCACGATGGGGCCCTTTCAGACCCGAGATGGGCCCCTCTGAGCCGCGACGGGGGGGGGGGGGTTAGCCCCACAGCCTTTAGCCCCCCTGGCTGCGCCCCTGGTCATGACTCATGTTCATGGGTGCGAGGGGAAATTTCACGCGCATCACGCAGCACTGAGACTATTTGCATGCTCAAATCGGCGCTAAAATACGGCTTCCAAATCAATGCCTCCAGATCGCAAGAGAAGGAAACAACTAAAAACTTCACATAGGAGAGAAGTATTGCTTCGCCGATATTCCCCCCGGTTTCGTCGTGCGACGTGACGAAGGTCACTCCAAGATTCCCCTCACCCGAGTATTAAGTAGTCTAGGGTTTCTAGAACTAAACAAATTATCAGAAGCTTGGTTGTCCATGAATCACTGCGAATTAAACCTGTATGTTGCAGGTACCTAATCTGAGGCCAGAGACAAGGGCGGATCCTGAAAGGCAAATCAGTCGGTTTGGGGAGCAAATCCCAAAAAGTATCACACATGTATATTAAATTCACCGGATTTCACCATACATGAAGAGGTGATTTAAAACAAACGTTTCTTAGTACAATCTGCTTAGATTTTCTTTTGAAATAGGAAAAGTGTAAATGTGTTTGCCGATTTCAGGCGTTGTGGGAGGCTTGGCCGCTTTGCCCCCTCTTGGATCCGCCAGCGGCCAAAAACATTAGGGGGGCCGAAGGTAAACATTGGGGGAGGGGGCAAGGGTACCATTGGGAGGGCGAACTCAACATTCGGGGCCGAGGGTCACCCCAAAAGTATATAAATCAACACCTATGGTACAGGCGTATACCCATCAATGTTATTCTGCCACTCCACCTTTCCCTTCCCGATACTAGCGCATTTGTTTCGTGGAAGGTTTTGCCGGACAATAGGTAGTAGGTACTGAGTCAGCCATTCCCAGCTTCGCCAGATGTGTATATTTTGAACTTTTGCACGACTAATGATAAAGTTGTTAGTCCCCGTCACTCCAAGATTCCCCTCACCCGAGTGCACCACACACCAGCACCGGTGCGCCAGTGATGACGTCACTCGGCAGTGGGGCCACTCAGCACGTATGTCATCCGTCTGCTGGGCCGGACGGAACGGCCTGCTGGCGTGGCCGTGTGGCGCACATCACGTCTGCCGGCCTGTCGGCCGCGTCTGGCCTCACCGCGACCAGCCGCAGTTTATCAGGTCGTGCAGGCCGGAACGGCACATCGTCGGCCGCCGCTATGTCTCCGGACCACAGTTTGCATACTGTGCGGGGCGACCGGCACAGTGACGGTCATAGCGCCGATCTCAGCAGGCTAACGGCACCTTCTGGCTGATGTAGCAGGCTGTGGCGGCGGCAGTCTTAACGGCACGTCCCGCCCACCGAGCAGGGGCAGGGGGCCGGGGGCCGGGGGCCGGTGGCCGGGG